>JXSR01S037774.1:0-10765 GCA_000969725.1 Ophiothrix spiculata
CAAATGCTTGCCGATACCAGCCCTAGCTGAAAGGATGATTCTAGCAAGATTGTTCATAAAAACTTGTAGCCTGTTAGTAAGAGTGAAAGAGCTATTAGACCAAATTTAACTACAGCAATTAAAGTGTGGCATCACTAAAGAATCGCAAAGTTTCTTAAAAACATAATTTGGAAGATAATATTTTACACGACGAATTACACAGTGGCGTAGCCAGGCCTTTCTCCAGGGGTGGGCAAACCACCCAAGATTTCTCACATGGATTTTATCGAGCCCACTGGCATTTTACATGAGTTCCAAGGGGCCAACTCGGCTGGGTTTTTCAAGAAAAACCGCCAAATATTGTGCTTTATGAAGTTTTCAACCTAATTTTTTAGCAATTTTCAACTTTAATTGTCGTAATTTTATGGAAAAACGGCAATTTTCTGCCCCCTTTAATTTTCTTCCAGGTCTTCAAAATTTCTCCAAAAAAATTCCGAGGTGGGCATTTCGCCCACCTTGCCCACCCCTGGCTACGCCACTGGAATTACACCACAACGTTTAGAAACATTTGAAGATATGAAGTCAATATGTTGAGCCCAAGTCATTTGACTATATAAGTCCAAGATATTTAAAACAATCAACCTTTTTGATTATTTCACCATTATATACGAATGATATTTCATTGAATCTGTCAAGTTTATGAGAAGACCCAAAAAGCATCATTTTTGTTTTACTAAGATTTAAAGTAAGATTATTTTCTCTAAACCATTCAGCTACAATACCCAGACTATTTTGAAGAGAAGAGGGGTCTGATGAGCTATCAAACAATGAAGTATCATCTGCATATATACATAACCGATTTACAAAGAATATCATTTGGAAGATCATTAACAAAAATGATAAATAATAAGGGACCTAATATAGACCCCAGGGGTGTAAATGACAAAACGTTCAACGGCCTGGAGAAGAGAAAACCCTGAAAATGGAGTAAAAATGTCCAAAACTATAGGCTGAGAATAAATAAAACAGCGTAAATTTTGACAACAGACGGGCCTGAATTCAGGCCCTAGCCTGAAAACTTACATCCCTGAGACCCTTGTGGAATTCCAATATCAATAGGTTTTAAATCTGATAAAATGAGTGCCAATTTTGACAGGTTGCATACGATTAGTGCTCGTGCTCAAGATAAGATTTTAATCAGTTGAGTTCCATGCCACTGATACCATATTTCTCAAGCTTCTTGATGAGAATATTGTTGTTAACAGTATCAAAAGCTTTCTTGAGGTCAATAAATATAGCAACATTAATTACAGTAGCAGATGTTGAAAAATGAGAACGTAATCCTGATTGTGATGAGCTAAGCAAATTATCTTCATTACCTGGGAGATGGTTTCAACACCCCTCTTTTTGAGTTTTTTTTATCTCATTTCTCACAGTCAATATTTTGCACTGACATTATGAAGCAGTGAGTGTGTTGACTGCAGCACGCTCACACATTTCACATCTTGAAGCAGACACTAATATGGAAGAGGATACCCCATTTTTGTGAACCCCAAACTAGACTTACGGCAGCCAGCGTCTTTGCCATCTCAAAGGTGCCAACGGTGTCCATGTTAGCTGCCATAACAGGAATGCCATCGTAAGATTGCTTGCAGTTACGAAATGTATAGGAACGATGCAAATTCACCTGTAAAAACAGAAACATCTTTATTTGACGAGGGTTATACCAGCAGTTTCTTGTACATAACATGTTTTGTCTGTTTTTGGTGATTTATGGTAGGTAATTAAATTTCTTTTGGAGAAATGTTGATATTCTATCAAGCTGAAAAACATTTTCTCCAACTTGAAACTGGTTCTCACAATTTCTTACATAAATCAATCCAGCCAAATTTAAGTAAATTATGTACATCAAAGCTTTTCCTTAAAATGCGATCCCTGAGGCTGAATTGCCAGTAAAAATTGAAGGTCAGCTGAGCCACCACCAGAAAAAATTGTTGTTGAGTCTATGAGAAATAAATCACCTCTTACGAATTTCTTGTTGGGTAAAAAGCTTTGAAAAATTATCAGCCTGACTGGCAGTATACAGGGATGCAAGTTCCTGAAGTCAAAATTTCCTGAAATGTTTAAAAATCTCCTATAAAAGAACACTTTTCCTATTCTTTTACACTGGACAAAATTTCCTGAAAACAATATATTTTCAGTAAAAATTCCTGAATTCAGGAAATTTCCTAAAAACTTGCATCCCTGAGTATAAAAACAATCAGCTATGCCCATAACACAGTCAATTTGCAAATGGGCATATTGATAAAGCAGAAAATTCATAAAACACTGCAATGTAAACATGTATTACTAATAAGTGCTTACAGAATGGCTAGATTTCTTAGACTATCAAGGTCATTCAAGGAGGGTTTATAAATTCTACCATCATCATGGTAACATTAAGCCTGTTTCTACTCAAGTATGCTTAACCGGGTAATGCCGATTAAGTTTAAGAAACCCGGGTAAGTCACCCAGTAGAAACGCAAAATAATCAGTTTATTCAAAATCCGTGTAATGTACTCCCCTTTTGCCATTCAAATAACGTGTCACAATCCAGTAGAAACGGTACCGGTTATGAGAATCCGATTATCACAATGCATCGCCACGCAAAAGGTCAATCAACCTATACTTTCCGTACATCCGGTGTACATGGTATTTCATCAAGTGAAACCAAAAAATAATTGGATTCTGTCGTGATTAGAAACAGAGCGGTGTAAATGCGACACGGTATTCTTACACGTAAACATGATCGGTTTATATTTTACATTTGAGTAGAAACAGGCTTATTGCTCAAAAAAGATGGGATCATGTAAGTTACATTTCTAAGAATGCATGACTTTAAATAAACTAAATCTATTTGTTTTAAATACATGCACAAGTCTATAAAACATACATGTGATTCTGCATAGTTTCCAAGAAATGCAGGACTTCATTTTTGAAAAATACTGAAGAGCTATAAATTACTCTCCTGAAAGGTTCAAGGGGAGTTGTCAGGAGAGTAATTTGAGGTCACACCATTAGATATTAACAATAGTTTTAGCAGTTTGAGGTGAGCTAGATATTGCTCTCCTTAAAAATGAAGGCCTGAAATGACAAAAGTTCTGCAAAATTATGGTAGAAGGATAAGACTAAGAACCTCTGAATATGAGATTGAGAAGTTTTTCGTCTTCAGAATTCTAGCACTTCATATTTATAATGAATATTATTAATACAGGGATGGTTATGGCTTTTTGTAATTTTGCCTGAATTTGCCTGAAAATGTGAATTTCCCAATACTTTTGTACAGTGAAGATCCAAGCATTTTTGCATGAATTCAGGCAAAAACCTGAAGATAATCATGCCTGTTAATAAAATTAAAACATAATAAATTTATACACAAGAGTTAATTCTTCAAACTTGCGACTGGTCTGAATATGTTAGATTAAAAACTGTGCTAATTGAATGACATTCTTCTACCTTTTTCAACATACACAGCACAAATTCATCATGGATTGTTTTATCACATTAGTTTCGAGCACTTCCCACTATTTCAACTAATCCCATGCATGTCTAAAAAAGTAGAACTTCATAGATTCAGACCAGTCAATCAGCTTTAAAATATTTGTCTTACCAATTCTGTCATGTATGCCACTTTTTTAACTCAAGGATTGATATCAAATTATGTAAAATAAATAATGCAATGTCCATGGACATCATTGGGGTACCGGCTAAGTACTACCCATAAAGTGCAATTATGTATGACATGTGAATTTTATGACTTGAAAATTAAAGGTCGTAAATCATGATTCTGATGTGACAAAAACCTCAACTCTTTTCTACATGTAGCTAAACATAAAGAAGGGTACAATAATACATTATACATTGTAAAAGGTATGCTGAAAATTTCACTTGCTTTAAAAAAAAATCTCTTATAGGCTACTGTGCTGTAATTGCTGTAGGGCCCCGACAGTAAGTACAAAACACTGTTACAATTTGTATTCAATAGTAGTGATATTACATTTGTATATATTTTTATGGAAAAGTTCAATATTTAATCAAATACTAAAAAACACATGAGAAACACGCTCACTGCAAAAAAGAATTAATTTACCATTAATTCCTACATCCACAATTAGGGATTTTGTGTTAATGCGTGCAGTGCTTGCAAAGCAACTAAGCCATAAAATGGAAAACACAGCAAGCATGATAACCAACATGACAACACAGGTCACAAAGTAAAGTTCATAACCAAATCACGGCATAACAAAGCTTGAATTCTTTTCATAAAAATCTCATCCCTATTCACTACACAATTTAAATTTCTGCAGGATGCTGGTGATGTAGGGTAGAGTAGGTCTCATTTTGTAAATTTATATTACATCCTGACAAAATATTCCAATATCAAGAAATTGCTATCTCCGCAACAGAAATGATGACTGCATTTAAGTGGAACTGACAGCAATAATTTATAGGAAAAACAAATCAAATTTACTTGCCACATAGTGACAGAATGAAAGAAGAATAGTTTTAAAAATCTATCACCACTAATTTTTAGTGTTACAAACAAAATCATCTAGACTCAGTCTCAGGTTAAGTTGATTTCCACGGACACCATGGCCATGCATGGGGAAAAAATGTAGCCCATCCCATCCTTAATTTAGTGATTTCTAAATAGGACCTAATTACATTTTTGAATGAAAAATACGGATTTAAAATGTAAAACCTGATAAAATGTCCTGAAAATTACATGTAGACTAATTATTTAAAACTATTTTGATATCAATGAATACCAAATTTTAGCACTTTTTTGTGATTTTTTCCAACTTTAAGTTACAGATTTTTTTCCTTCGGTCAAGTAAGAGGTCTTTTTATTACATGTAAATGCGTAGTCCCAAAATGTGAATTAGATCTACGATGGAAGCCATATAATGTCACACTCAGGTCCATAGGGATTGTATAGTCACGGGTTTCAAAAATTGTTTCATCAATTTTTGGTATTAAAACTATTAAAGTTGACATGCAAGACCCTAACTTGCACTGAAATGATCCATAATGCCTTTGGAATACTAGACTAATTTTTAAATCAACTTTTGGCAATTTTTTTGGAAAAGCACATGGTGGCCGCCATCTTGGATTTTGACCAACTTTTATCAAAAAATGATTTAAAGTTAAACTCAACTGAAGCTGATATTGGTCTGTTATATGTTGTTTTATATATACTAATGACAATATACTGGCAAACTTTTGGTTAATTTATATGCCCTCTAAAAGAAGATATTGAGTTTATGAAATTCGTCTATAGAGAAGGTCAATACTGGAAGTCACCTTCTAGTGAGAAGATGACGTAGGCACTACTAAATGAGTTATAAGCAGCACCAGTGTTTGAAAGTACACCGAACTTTCGTTTTAAAAGTGTGCACATAATCGGCAGGAAAGAAAATACATCTTGTCATTACAGGACAATCATATACGACAGTTCAGGATATCCATACAGAATGTTATATTCAAAAGTAAAAGTGAAAAGGTTTTCTTCACACGACTATACTAGACTACACTAGTTTGCAGACAAACTTAAATAATAAGACCGGGAGAAGAAATGATCTTTTATCGGGAAGTGCTTTATCATTTTACGAATTCTCCCTATACTAAGTTTGCACATTGAGCTATACAAAACCAAGGAGCGCCAAAATTTTCCTTTTAAAATATTGATACTCACTCCCAAATTGGTCTGCACCTAATCTTTGTTTCCTTAATCTTCACATCAATAATTTAAATTCCGCTAAACTTTCTGCATTTTTCGGAAAATGGGGATCTTTTCTCTCCCCGTGTTAATCAGCGGGACTAGATTTGCTTGTCAATTTCATTTCCATCCAACGACGTAATAAATTAGTCTCGTTATACAACATTTATGATTGTAACAGGCTACGGGACATTTGCGTTAATTCACTCGGTTGAGCGTAGCAAATGAAGACTGGTAAAAGAGATTTTGGAGCGAATCATTTTTGCTTCGCTCGCTATGTATTTACGTGGCTCCTCGTAAATCATGCTTCGTTGCTTCAACGGTGTGTGTGAGGTGAGCGACCAAAATAAAAAAGACACACATACGGTTAAAGAACCTTTAACGCTGAGCCCGACTACTTTCATGACTTTTGTCTTGAGAACGCGTACGCGCGTGTTAAAGGGGCAATTCATGATTCACTTTTTGCCCTCAAGGTCACCTCTATCAAACTTGAGTTTTTTAGCTTATTAGAATCCTCAACTGGTATATGTAACGATCCCCAAACCATTCTTTCATACGTGCTTGCATTTTTGAGAAAATCGAGAAAATGTGTCATTTTCTAATTATTGTCGGGGCCCCGACAATAATTACAACACAGTAGTCTATGGGGATGTTCAAAATGCTGAAAAGCTTGTAACTTGGAAACGGAAGGTCGGAATCAAGTGAAATTTTCAGAGTATATTTATGTTGTACTCTTCTTTTTATTTAGCTAAAAATAGGCCATATATATCAAAATCATGAATTGCACCTTTAACAAATTACTACCACAAAGATGACAAACAAAATTAATTCTTAGAAAAATTACACATGCAAATTAATGAACAAATAATGAATTAATCAGCATACATGACATAATGTAATTTGTAAACATGAAAATTCGAAATCAAAAGTGGCACACACTTCAATCAGGAAGAAAAAATATTTGAATTAACTCTTTTCACGAGCTGCACCTCCGAACGACTCTTCAATGTACTCCTCTTCGGTCGGACAAGCACGTCCTTGAAGTCCAGTTTTATGTCGTTGTCTATCCGGGGCATTTTTCTGATGAGATTTCCGAACCAGCTGTCGAAAGGAAATTCCTCAAATTCCCGCGATATGGCTTCCAAAGGCCGGGGATTCAGGTTGAAGGTCACCCAATATTTACAAAAATATCCATTATAAAACAGATTTTGATTGGTTTACCGAACTCTGCCGAATGACCGAAGTTGTAAAAAAAAATATCCTTTATGCATAAATCATCTCAAATCAAACATCTAAGTCAGCATATTAATTTTACTAAAATTATATTAGAATAATAAAACGTATTTTTCAAAATATTTAATATATTTTTATCTACCTTTTCCACTTTTATATGATCCTAAAATATAACCAATCAAAATAGATTTCACTTCGAGACTTCGGTCACAGCAATTTCCGACAAGTGAGAAAAAGTCGTGATCGTCGATCGTCGGCTATACAAAACACTGCATTTTCTTGTTCATAGCTTAATTATTTCATAAATCAACATGTTGATTAAAGTAAAGGTAAGATAATTCCATATTTTTAAGATGTCCAATTAAGGATTTTCTGAATTAGTTTTGGAGAAAAAATGAGAAGAGTGACGGCGAACTTTTCGCTTGATGTTGATGATAATGTCAATGATAGTAATATAGTGCAAAATTCGTCACCCTACTCAGCTAGTCCTGGCACCATGACTTGACTTAAGTGTCAAGTCATGGGAAATGCTATGTAGTAAAACTGCCATTTAAGCATGTCTGTACAGACCATCTGAGGATTAAGTCCACACTTCGAATTCAACCAAAATATTGAAGCTGGTCACAATTTTTTTAATTTAGTAAGTCTAGCCTATTGTGCCCTATAGGTGGTTTGTTAACATTTGGAATCAAAATGTGTGATTTTTGGGCCTAAACTTGCCTTTTATGTTGTAACATTGGGTTTCCAAATTTGACAACCTCAGATTTATTTACGTCCAGATTTTGGATGATAAATTTCATCTTTTGGTTTAAATTAGGTTTGTAATGATTCTACACTATTAAAAGATGTTGCCTGTGCTGAGTGGAATTTTTTTAGGCTTTTAATTTTTCAAATATTTCATGTCAAAACTTAGAAAGCTTAAATGGCCAAAGTATTACACATAATTCCTGTGACCTAGGACCTATAGAAATTACAATACCCAATGGTAAAAGTTAATGATGGTCCATGGTCACAGCCCGGCCCCTGGGACTACTACTCAGCCGGCAGCTGTATTTTTTTCCGTGGCGTAGTTAACATTTGCTATGGGCCTCATATATAGGAAGAAGCGGACCAGGTCGCATGTCATAAGGTGGGGCCCAAATGAGTTACATGGTCAGAATTGACCAAAATAGTATTTTTGGATATGTTATAGGTAATGACCCCCTCTATTAATTTATGTAAGTTTCGAACCAAATATACCTCTCGTTACGGCAAAACGGACAAATTAATGTTTGGTTAGTCCATAGAAGGCAATGTAAACTAGAATTTTCAAATGCGTTTTTCTCAATTCGGACCTGCTGTACTAAAAAGAGCATAAAATTTGAATGGTACATTGTATCAGGCTGAAATTTTCAGGGTTTATTAACAACACAACAATACACAAATTATGCTGTAAAAAGTAGTATAGAGCACTTTTATATGCATGTTAATTACATTTTAATTAATGTCGTAATTTATGCAAAATAATTATTAAGAAGTTAATGAACGATGTTATATAGTTCATCCATTTAGAACCCTATATTACCAAACTAGTCACCATTTGCAAGTTTATATCAACTGAATATGATTAAAAACTGTTAGGAAACAAAAAACATACTTTCAACATGGTAATTCCTTAATTAGGTAAGTGTCGGCAGATGCTAGCGATTTAAACAATTTTGATATCGAATCAATTAACTCCAATATTTAGCTAAAACCATGTATATTAGGTAGGTTGCATCAGACCCCCCTCATGTCAACCATATTTTTTGATTCTTGTCTTAAAATGTGCCAAATGTAGATAAAATAAGATTCCCAAAATTATATTTCAATCGGAGTTCGTCTTCTGGGTCCTCCGTGGCCCTCAAGTTTTAGCGAATGACCCTTTTGAACATTGCGCAATAGTCATATGGCAGCTATTTCAATAATATGGATTTTCAGTCATAAAAAATGGCTGCTGTGTGTAATATCTAATTTTGGGTGCTATTAAACTATATTAATGACACATGCAAGCCAAATGAACTACATTTTAATATAAAGCTGCTTTGCACAAGCCATAATAAGTCATTCAAACACATAGCTGCCCTATGGAATTCTTGTATAATATGGTATTTGACACCATAACGAGTAATACTGGGCACATGTCTGCAGTGTGTATCATAATGCAAGTCTTGGGTGAGTCCTGCGGTGGTCAGCTTGTAGACACCATGTTGGAGAAGTCGTATTCTTACAAAGTCAACAAATTGAACATTAAATCCTCAAGATCAGAGGTTACTCTCTTCTCTCTGTTTAAAGCAAAGTTTGACTTGTTTTCACATTCATAGGTGATGAAGACACGCCTATTACACAAAACAGGGTGGATGGCAAAGTTATTGTACTCCATCAACATGATCAAGATAGCCTTATTGGAAAGACATTGTCAAACTGCTACAAGTAACAGTCACAACAAACCATCAGGTTCCCTTTTTGCTTCCATCACCTACAGTTCCTGGTGGTTAACCTGCATTTGAACTATTGACGCACCATGAAACGATCTTAACCATTACCACCGCCCATTAACGTATGAATCTGTGAATGCTGCAGTATCACAGAGTGCATGAATTAAATCAATCAAATGACATCTGTGGTATTTTATCAGAAGAGATGCTTCCACTCACCCTCTGCAGTGATTAAGTGCCAAACACATAGTACAAAGCAATTGCAGTCAAACTTTTAGCCATAAAATCAGATTTTCAAGAGGTAATTACTCCCAGTAATTAGAAAGGCAACCTGGCATCATTTGGTAATTTTCCTAGACACGATTACTCAGTCAAATTTGCTCGCAGACTTGACAGGACCCAACTTATGGTTCATGATGAGGATACTTCAGATTGACCATCAATTTCTTGAAGAGAAAGTGAAGAATTGGGCAACATCTGCTAATTATCAGAATTCTACGAGTCAATAATGCTGCCCAGCGTGCAGTAAAACGGATGTCCAATTTCCTCGGTGCAGCAAAATTGGAGAATCACTATCAAAATGCTTTTATGGTTGTTGAGCACGACAGGAAACAAAGGCCAAATCTTCACAAACATTAACTTTATACAGACAATTTAGAACTGATAGGATAAAGTGTGAATTTGAAGATCCTCTCATGACATTTTGTGTAAGTTAATTAAGTTTGAGCACTATTAGGCTTTGAATTATGGTATTACTTGAAAAAGGCAGCTTTATGCTAGTTATGTGTTAAAGCACATGGCAGCTATTCATTATTTTGATGTATTTGCCATATTTATTTGAATTTTAAATTCAAGATTGTATTAAAAAAAATCACCATTACATCATCCTATGCATGTGGATTATTTACATGGCAGCCATTGTATTATACCATAATAATGGTAGAAAATATATAGCTGCCATGTGACTATTTCGCAATATTCAAGTGGGTCATTCGCTCAAATTTTAAGGTCCCGGAGGACCCAGAAGACGTACTCCGATTGAATTCTAATTTTGGGGATCTTATTTTATCTACATTTGGCACATTTTAAGACAAGAATCAAAAAATTTGGTAGACATGAGGGGGGTCTGATGCAACCTAATGTATATGCATCCTCAAAATGCTTTTTTTTAAATAAACAAGTGATATTTCACACTGAAAAGCACAATAAATATGGCTTGGATCAATTATTTCTATATGGGGATTTGTAGAGCATCTCTTCAACCAAAATTATATTATCGATCAGCAATATATTTTCCTGCTTAAAAAAGGTACATTACGATCAATAAACAAATTTTAAG
>JXSR01S037775.1:6350-17575 GCA_000969725.1 Ophiothrix spiculata
TATATATTTTTTTATGTTCTTACTTATTATATACAATGAGGGCCTGGTTGAAAAGCAGTGCTTGTCACTGAACCAGTAACACCCTCAATAAAGAAAGAATAAACAAAGGTTCTCATTTTATCAAAAGATAACATGTATTTTATGATGATAATTACATACTTACACCACTGACCAGTGTTTCGTTTACAAACTTACATTCAAATCAACCCAATGATCAAAATGTTAGGATACCTGTGTACCCGTTGAAAATTAAGTAGGGTACTAAATTACTCGTTAAGTCCCAGGCATAAAATAAATAGTGCAATGCTTAAATTAACATTGTCTTCCACATGGTGAACTTAATTGAGAGCAATGAAAGATTCAAACACTCAACAAACTATTCAAAATGAAATTTCATAATAATTTTAATGCCCATATAACGTGTTACCAGTTCCATAGGAAACATATTAAGTTGTGTCCTATGTATGGTCCTGGTGTCAACATGGGCAGACAGTAATGTTGTCACCGTCTACCAAATGGATGTGAAATTCATCTGTCCATTTGGTGAAAGGTGACCAACAGGTGCACAGAGAAGTTGTGTTGTGCAGTGGAAGATCACAGGTTCTGAATCAGTGTGGTTTCAGTGTAGCTGTTGTTGGGGCAGATAACCAAGCTTGTAGTTGCGGCAAAACCTATGAAGAGGCAGTGACAATTGGTTGTTATGCTTTTCCAACTTTCTATAAAGTAAACTATGAAATTTTGGTTAACAAAATGAATATAAGTTTGCTCCAAACAACAGTGATTTGCAAGTATTATTCTCAACCAACTAACTCTCCTTGAATCCATTTCAACAGGTTGCGTGGGCCCCCGCCAAGAACATGAAGGAGAGTGATGTGAAGGATTTCTGGGATGTTGACCGAGGTGTGTCCTACATCCCCTGGACGAAACTTCCCTCCGATGGGCGCTTGGACAGGTTTACACAGTCGGGTCATATAGATAATGAGTCACTACCACCAGAGATGAAAAAGAAAGGTAAATGGTTTCCTATATCAAGGTGAACTAAGGGTGTGTTCACACAGAAGTATTTGGTTATGACTATTCTCGCTCGCAAGGCGCTCACGAGCAAATCCCTAGCGCAATTATAGTGTCTCGCTCGTGACCAAAAGTGACCCACCACTAGTTTTACCATGCAAGTCGGGTCCCAGTGTGAACACAACTGCTAAGTTGTCTTGCTCTAGAGCCAGTCATGACTGTCATTACAATTATGTGTGAACACAGCCTTAGGCTTGGTGTCCAAAGACATTCGCTTACCTGAGTGACATTTGCTCACCCTACCAAGAAAACTTTGCTCCAACTGGAAGCGACATTCGCTTAACAAATTTCAAGACATTCGCTACACATCGGATTAAATTTGAGTGAAGATCGCTCCGAATATTCCTGGGTTTGTTTATTCAATAATCGTAGCACTACAACATATGCGAGTGACATTCGCTTTCATCGATTGAAACGATGTTTGCGCAATGAGAGCGACATTCACTTTCCGTATAGGTGAATAAGTTGGAACGAATATCAAGAGTAAATGTCCCTTGGCTGAGCTAATGTCTTTGCCAAGCCTTAGTTTCAGTTGTACATGAGAAGAGGGGCACTTTAAATTTTACATTTTTAGGCAATTGTGAATCATTCATTGGAATATCTTTATGTTTCAAACTTATGAAACTGCTTATATTGCCCATATAACGTGTTACCAGTTCCATGGGAAACATATTATGTCATGTCCTATGTATGGTCCTGGTGTCAACATGGGCAGACAGTAATGTTGTCATCGTCTACCGAATGGAGTGAATCAACCTATAGATCTATTTGGTGAAAGGTGACCAACAATGTAGCAGTCTGTTGTGTTGTAAAGTTCTAAGTAAAAGGGACTGGCCAACATTCTTTCCACTAATTTTTTACCTGCATATTTTTTTACTTAAATCGATAGAACATGTTTATAGTAATATAACCTACTAGTAGTTTTCCGTGATTTTGAGGAATATTGGAGAAAATTGCAATTCTTTACCTACTTAAGTTTTTTACGCTGGCGAAAAAAAGTGGTGTGAAAACAGTGTTTCTAGTTTTAAAACTGATAAAAAATCTTGTTTCTACACTTGTGATGGCCAAACAAATTATTTGTGATGAAATTGTTTCTCTTTTAATATGTTTTAATTATATAGGAGTTTTGTTTGATCTTTTCTCTGGTAATCCATCTGAGGTATAAAAGTTAGGATTTAGGAAACACAGGATGGCCACACCACCATCAAAGAATCATATATTTCAAATTAATTCTCTCTCAATTTGCGCCATTTGTGTGTACATTTTTGCACTTTTTTGGGTTTTACTATATACTTTTTTAAGCTTTGTTTAGAGCATTTTTCCATAAATATTTAATTCCAGGTGGAATCTAGGCTAGTCCCTTTAAGCCCATCTAAAGGTGTGTATTCCGATCACTTTCACTCGAATAATTCAATCTAGAGATTTTGATACCAGTTGAAAGGGCATATTTTTCTCATGACCCCTGTGAATTTTTACGATCATATTATGTGTCAGGTCATTGAAGAGATATAGTCAAAATAGTGATGAATTAATTGGATATTTTGTTAACAAGAATAAATATCCTATAGGTTTCTATGGGTCACAAATGAAACTTAACAATTGCTTTATGTAAGTCTTGAACCTTTATTTGAATATGGAAAAAGTTCGTGTTAAATTCTTCACCAGATCTGAATACCTACCTTTAAATGCACAGTTATTTGATGATACCAATTTAGAAGATGAATTTTAAAAGACCTTCCCATAATACATAGTAACAGCTCAGTTAGCATAAATAAATTAATGGAATGTTCAGCGGGGTCAAATTACTACTGCTGTGTATTTGTATGGGAAAGATGTTAAATGACACTTAATCAAACTTATTGGTGTGAACAATTTAAGCGACCAAAGATTTGTTTACATTTTCTAAGAGCTTAAGTGTGACCTTTCTCAAGGTAATTTTACTTCTCTGGTTGCTTCAATAATAAATGTACTTTGGCAGGTTTAAAACATGCATTTTACTGTATATATGTTAAATGGTAAATGGTTTTACCTTTATGTTGTATTGAGCTATTGATTTCATATTTTGAATGGAATTATGGGAAGTACTTAAAGCACCCTCTGATTTTAATGCTAACAATGATCTCCTCTGAATGCCCAAAGTGGTGAATTTTCAATTTGATTCAAGCCACTTTTGATATGCATTGGATAGCACCTGTGGTCTAGCTGAATAGAGCAGGACTCATAATCAGTAGGTTGTTAGTTCGAACCCTGTTAGTCTCTATTAATACTTCGTCATCCTGAGCGTTATATGGGTAATTGCTAGGAATAAACTGATTTTGAAAAACGGGATCAAGTTCCTTTAACCGAAAATTTTGAGTGGTATTAAAATATGTTTAGTTTTGAAAGGTAATCGGCAATGACGCACTTTCTTAAAGGCAAACCAATAATTTCTTGGACAATATAAACAAAAAACCATGGTAGGGGTTGCATTTACAAACAATGCACTCACGACTTTCTTACTCTATTTTCTTTTATTTCTTTATTTTCAGATGATGAGGAAGAGCCAGAGATTGTGGCTATACCAAGTGAACCTGCTAAACCTCTTGTAATAGAGGCCGCCACTGGAATGGGCAAATGGGAGTCACTTTCCTCTGTGCCAGAACCAACACCAGCGCCAGCAGAGGCACAGATGCCACCAATGCCTTCAGTGGCACTACCAGGCCAACCCATCCCAGCGGGTCAACCTGTGCAAGCCTTAGCTCAAACTATGAGGATACCAGCCTTGGTAGGCAATATGCCAACACCGGTGCCACCACCAGTTAGCCAAACTCAAGCTATGCCTAATGCCACAGCGGGTATTCCGCCACAAATGATACGGATGCCACTAGGATTCCCAGGAGGTGTTTTTCCACCGTTTGTTGGATTTAGTCCACAAGTACCACCGCCAGGAATGCGATTTCCTCCTGGATTCCAGCCACCGACAGGAGTTCCTCCACCTGGTGGAATACCTACTCCTGGAGTTGTGCCGACTGGTGTGCCGCCTCCTACAACTAGCCAGCCTTCTGCACTGCCGCCACAATTACAAGGCTTACTGGGACATACTGCACCACGACCGGTTGCTCCGCTACCTCAAGTGGACAAATCTCCAGTGCCAGAGCAAAAAGACGACAACAAAGACACACCGCCAGTCACTTCCAGTTCTCATCTTATCGGCAAAAGCTTAGTTATTCCGGAAGGTTTTAATGCCAACAGACTGCCAAGTATACCCCCTCAAAGAATGCAATTTCCAGTTGGTATTTTGAAGAACCCAATGTCTCTTAATCAGTTTCCGCCTCCTGGAGCAATGAGACCTGGGTTCTCCCCTCAGCGACCGAGAATGTTGGACCATATGCGCCTTCCTGGTGCACCAATGTTTGGTAGACCTCCATTTGGTGGTATGCCACCGCCTACTGATCAAATGAAGGATGGATCCACCACACCAGACGGCAATAAAGATCAGAAAGAGGGCAGTAGTACCCCAGACCATGAACTCATGGGACCTCCGCCTCCAAAATCACCACTTTCTGCTGCGGGAAGACCGGGGCTATTACCAATGCCCAAACAAGATGGACCTGGTGGATTCCGCGGAGGTCTTCTACCCAAACCAGGTGGTGATAATAGATCGGAACCACCGAAATTCAAAAGTATACTCAAGAATCCATTGCCACCAAAGGGAAGCGAGGCTGATGCACCATCATCACAGGCAGATAAACCTGGGACTTTACCAGGGCAAAGACCTCCAATGCCTGGCGGGTTAGTAAGTGAAGGAATGCGCATGCCTGGAATGCGTATGATGCGACCTATAGTAAGTGTGCAAGGCCAGCCGTTATTAACTCAACAAAGCATAGCACCCGGATTTAGAATGAGACTACCTGGAGGGCCCCCGTTTGCTGTTGGAGGACCCGTCAATGTTATAAGAATGGGACCCGGGGGTGCTGTGCAATTCCCAATGGGTATGAGACCTGGACCCCCACAAGGGATGCTGAATCCGAGAGGACCTATGGGTATGATGCAACAACGAGGGCCGATGCCACAAGGTATGCAGCTTGGAAATCGAGATGAAAGACCACCGCTGCTTGGTAATAGAGACAATAGACCACCACCACCACTTTTGGGGAGAGATGATAGGCCACCCATGCAGGGTGGTCCTCCAGAGAATGACAGGGAACCGTTTCCAGACAGAGGAGATAGATGGAGGGGACCGCCTCCTGGACCTGGACGACCTGGTATTCCAGGTGGTCCTCCTGGAGGCCCTCCTGGACCAGGGAGACCAGGGCCTCCTGGAATGGGAAGACCAGGTCCACCTGGACCGGATATGGGACGACCAAGACCGGACATGGGACGTCCAGGACCTGACATGGGACGTCCAGGTCCCCCAGGTCCTGATATGGGACGGCCAGGACCCAGAGGCCCTGATATGGGGCGGCCAAGACTTCCTGGACCAGATATGGGACGTCCTGGTCCAGACATGGGACGTCCAGGACCAGACATGGGACGTCCAGGACCTCAAGATAGAGACAGGCCATTCCAAGAAAGACTTGAAGAATCTCGAGGAGGCATGGACAGAGACTGGAGAAATGATAGAGGGAGAGGAGATTGGGAGAGAAGATGGGGTCCTGGACCTCCACGTGATATGTCACCAAGGGGGATGCCACCACGTGACATGATGCCAGGTAGAGATATGCGAGGAAGAGATGGTGAGTGGGATCGACCACAGGATGATGATTGGAGGAGAAGGCGTGATGACAGGAGACGAGATGATAGAGACAGAGATCGTGATCGTAGTAGAGACCGGGATAGAGACCGTGATCGTGGCGGCAGAGATCGAGATAGACGTGACAGTGATAGGGATAGTGATAGAGATCGCGATAGGAACAGGGACAGATTCCGTGATCGGGGATCAGACAAAGATGATCGAAACCAAGAACAAAATAAATCAAATGAGAAAGGTCCTACGCCTGCCCAAGGATCATCCAAACCTTCAGTTGAACCAAATGCAGAGGCAAAGCTGCCTGGACAATCACGTGACAATCCCATCAAGGATGCAGCTGCTCCTTCAAGCCGTCCACCGAGAAAGAGTCGATTTGATATCCCGGGCCCTCGGCCTTCCCCTGATATCCCGGGCCCTGGGCCTTCCCCTGATATCCCGGGCCCTGGTGTGCAGCCTCCCCCTGATATCCCGAGTCCTGGTGTGCTGCCTCCCCCAAATAATAACCCTACAATGCCAAGCAGTACTAAGACGGATTCTGCATCTTCAGAACCACCAAAAGACAGTAATGGACCTGTAAAAGAGCCAATACTGAGTCCATCAGGACCCAAATCTGTCAGTTTATTTGATGATCTACCACCTCCTGTCAACAAACCATCCGTGCCACAACCAGTACCAGCTCCAGATGCGGCATCAGCGCCACCAAAGTCTATTTTGAAAAATGCACCTGAAATTACGGACCCTAAACCAATGTCTGAACCTGTGGGAGCGCCCAAACCTGTAGCAGCACCTGCGCCCAGTGGTGGCATCAAGATGCCCTTGCCACCACATTTGGTGTTACAGAATGAAAAACCGGAAGATTTAGAGCCTCCAAAAGTTGAGGTCAAGATCATTCAATCCAAACCTGCTGCAGTGGACAAGCCAGTGGATGCACCGGCAGTCACTGGAAATGGCGAAGCGCAATCGACTGACACAGCTAGCGGTGATAACAAAGATGCAAAATGAATGGTCACATAAATCTGTTTTAATTTGATGTTGTGCTTATGCATAACAGAATCAATCAATGAAGAAATATGTGCTATATGAATGAAGTTACTCCAAAAGCGCCCCCAACTGACGCAGCTAGTGGCGATAACAAAGATGCAAAATGAATGGTCACACAAATCTGTTTTAATTTGATGCATTGATATTCTGTTTATGCATAACAGAATCAATCAGTGAAGAAATATGTGCTATATTAATGAAATTACTGCAAAAGGATGGAAATATTTTTTTAAGTGGAACCAGCATACCACAGCTCAGTATTTTTGTATGATGAATTCCATTGGATGAAACACATGATATGTGGTGTGTTTACTGCTAATCTGTTCTGATATATAACACCTTCCACCAACTGAAATTGTGTCTTCATAATAATGTGTGTAGAGGAAGTCGCCCAACTTACAAGCAACAGATGGGTATGGATATGTTCAACGGCTAGTGCTTTTTTCACAAGATTTTTATATATTTGCAATATTTTTAATATCCAAAACTGCCAAATCTTGAAATAATGTGAGTGACAGTTTTTGTTATGTTTCTATGGTAACATGTGAGTGACAGTTTTTGTAAATGTTACCATTGTGCACGGTGCACTTGACTCAGGTATTTGAAATTCGTTTTTTCAAAGGAGTTGTTTTGAAACTCAACAGGCATTGCCTGCTGATTCTGGGCTGTTCAACCAGAATAAACAATGGGCAACCGTCCAGAATCGGCTGACAACCGCTGGTTGAGTTTTGAAGCCGCCCCTAGCAGGTCAGGGTGTGGGACAGAAAACCCTTAGGTTGTTACTTGTATTAAGTTTTCAAGGTTTTGTCTCAATTCAGATTTTCTGAACCTCAAAATACGATTTCAAGGTTTTATTGTAACAAATTTACCTCTTTTGTTTCAGCCCGTTATGAAACAATGTTGGTCCATGGCTTTTTCATTTTTTTCCAAAATAACTAGCATCACTCTTTGAGAATGTTATTAGTGATATTTGAAACCGCAGACTTGGAATCCAAATAATTCAGTGCAAACAATTGATTTTGTCACTGCTATGATCTTCATTTTACACCCTGGCCTATCATGATTTGTCCAAAGCAAACCTAAAAAGTACTTTTATTTTTTAATTGTAATTTTATGTTATGATCAGTTTATGCAATATCTTGAAATTGATACCATGGTGTTTGTGTGTGTGTGTGTTCAACACCGAAATGAATCTTAGGCATAACCGTGATTAATCCAGGAGGCGATGGCGATGCCCTGTTACGCCCAACTATGTCACATGTCAATCCGCAGTATCGTCAGTAACGTACTCAGCTGTGAGAGAAAACTATAAATGTACAATGGAGTTGATCACCCAACTCCATGGGTTCAGTATTTACAAATATTTGTTTATATTATATGAACTGAACAGAACATTTGGTTTGATTTTCATTTTAATGACAATTTTGTAAATGGGCGGATTAATTTTATTCAAAATCAATTCTGACCGACCCCCCCCCCCTGGATTAATCCTTTATATGTTGGTCTCTTTCACATCACTGGATTCCTCACTGTGTTATCAATTTCTCACTTATTATAAAATCAAACCAAGTAGGATGACAGCCACATCTCAACATCTCGTCAATTTGAGGACTGCTTCAAAACCAATCCCAGAGATCACAGACCGGCATACATTCCACTCATTTTTCAGATGATTTCTGTTTTCTTTCTTTCTTTTATTTTTTCGTTATTGTTTTTGTTTGTGATTCCCCCTGTGAGGAACTGAGCTAAAGACGACTTGTCATATGGTTGATTTGTCCTCAAACTTGGTGATATCAAGTGAGGTTTGGTAAAGAAAACACAAGTTTGTTTGACAAAAACAAATGTATGTGTGCCCAAAATTATTAAAATAATTTTTGTGATAATTTGGGTATCATAGGGTAACAAAAAACACTACATTATTTTACACTGGCTTAAGAATACAAAGAATGATCTGCTGTAACCGAGGATTTGGTTTTGAAGCTGCCCCAAATGAGTAAATATCATTGTAGTTAAGATTGTGTGTGTAATTCAAGTCAGCCAGGTTACTGAACCATCCAGGTTATCATGATTGGAGCGTGTTGATTGAAATCAAACTGATGGCATCCTGGCAAGGCTTGTAAATACAAAGCATTGTTTGCTGGAAGCTTAATGAGACAAATGAAGAGCAGCTGTAAACAACAAAAATCATTTGAAGGGTAATTTTTGGTAATTGCTCATGATGCAAGCTATAGATCAAACGATAATTTATTGGACAGTGGAAACAAGGGCCCATTGTTTGTGAATGCAACATGGATTTTTGTTTGAATTGTCCAATAAATTATTATTTTGCTACTGTCTTATTTTTAGCTATACAGTGGAAACTCTTTATAATGAAGTTGGTGGGAACATAGAAATTACTTTATATCCAAACATTCGTTATATCAGGGGTTTAAATAGTTAAAAACAAAAGAAATTGGTATAATGGTGAAGGAAAAATTATTCTTTGTAACAGGGTTTTTTCTTATATCAGATTTCATTATAATGAGTTTCTACTGTATATCAATAACTGACCAAATTGATAACTTCAAAATTTGAGTGGTTTCCTTGACATTTTAACAAGACACGAAGGCAAGATGACTGCCAATTAAACGACTCAGTGGTTTGACAATAAGTTTTCATCTTGTTCATCATGAGCAAACACAACTTATTTATTGACGAAAATATCTGATCGTGCTGATAACAGGGAACTTAGCACTTGATACTTACTTTTCTGATTCCTGCCCACATCCAAAATTTAAAAATGCAAATTATTTAGTTTAATTTTGATTCAAATTTTCTTGTAATGTACCTGCAACTATTAATGACATTTTGCAGGATACGACATAATAAACTAGTGAGTCGCCTTTTCCAATTCTGAATGGGAAATGACAAAAGAAAATAAGAATCGAGTGTATGGGGCTCTTTATAATAAAAATGTCTTTTAATTTTGTGGAAATGGATTTCCACAAAAACAAGTGCAATACCACATAATGTTAAACACAAATTGAAGCTGTCAGTATGTGCCTTGTATCCAAACTCGATTTTGAGGTAGTAAGTTTTATCTTTGTGTGGAACATTCCTTGCGTTTTGTAACTTTTGTCCCTACATGGCTTGATTTTATAAGTATTTGTCAGTATTTAACTTGTTTTGAATTTTAAATGACCCTCCAAAATAACTCATGTAAGATGCATGTTTTAAATGCATCTTTATATGCTGGTGCAGGATCATGTGAAATTCAGATCAAGTGTATCTATGTGAACCAATGTGTCCCGGTTCAAGTTCATATGTGGACTTCTTATTTATGACCTTTTAGGACAAACTGTTTTTAATTGCAATGATGCCAATGTATTTGATCATGTCCAACATGTGAAAAGCGATATTTTTGTATTCTTGACTTTATATTGAAAAGAGGAAAGACCTTGATTTTTATAGAAAAATTAAAATGAGACGGTCTGAGACTGGAGAAAGTTGAGTGTCGCGAGTTTGGATCAGAATTTTGACTCGTTGGTTGAAAGGTGAGTTATTTGGCCAAGCAACTTGTTTAGATATCCAAGAAACCCATGATGTCCTACAGCAAATATATATAATGGGGTGAACAGTAATGCACTTGAAGTGCCTCGTATTTGGCTAAGAAAATGATGGGATATAGGTAATATAAACGCCAACATAGATAGTATATTAAATAAGTTATTGGTTAAAAACACGATCACATGATTTCAAATAATTTGAATAGGTTGAGGAAAGCCCAGTCTTGGTTTACTTTCAGCAACTTTCATGCATAGCCATCAAACTTGAACGCACAAGCTATTGCACACATTAACCTGTCGCACATTTGTTCTGTGCGAGTGTGCTTTCTAGACAGGATTAATTAGGCTTTTAGCCACATAGAAATATAAAATAAAACCAATATAAACAGACTTATTCAGATCTAAGGATTTAAATTGTGGTCGTTCAGTGACTAAAAGTTTGCTATTTTACATTGAAACTCAGATAATGGCAACAATTTTCCAGATGCTTCGAAGTCTTTAACTAGTGTCCGTTCCCCACTAATTCCATAATGTATTGCGAATGCCTGTCACTCATCCATGTTACCTCCTAAGTTAGTGGAGCTGAAATTAAGTTAGGAAAATGTTTTAGCTTGATACTTGCAACTTTAAAATTACTTAATGATAAAAAAATTCAGCCAAGCATTATAGGAGTCTAAATGTGATGACTCACCCCGAAAAGGGGGACTTTGCGACAAAACACACTTCGAGAAACTGATGAAAATAGGAAGCAAAAAATAAAGAAAATAATAAGAATTTCCAGCAGATTTTCTGTTGTAAAATTTGATCGCCTTGATCAATTTCAACAAGTAAGGTGTCAT
>JXSR01S037779.1:51405-63205 GCA_000969725.1 Ophiothrix spiculata
GTAATTCACTTTGGTTTTTAACCTTGCATGTGAACACTCTTAATTTTTTTTTACTCTGTTGATTAAAAATTTACTCAACGGTCACAGCTCATTGCTTAGTAAAATCTTACTCAATATTGAGTAAAATCTTACTCAACATTGAGTAAAATCTTGCTCGGTTGAGTCAATACTACTCAACGTTGAGCACATCTTACTCAAAGTCGAGTAAAGTTTTCCCAACGTTGAGTAGAATTTTACTCAACAAAATGAGCTGTGACCGTTGAGTAAATTTTTACTCAACAAGAGTAAACAAATGTTAAGAGTGAACACTCTCATACATGCCAAGATAAACCAGGAATAACTATTTATACTACACTATGTGGCAATAAAAATTATTAGAAATATAAGCGATCGCTTTTTATCATCAAATCACCATTGGTATTAAGGGTACAGTTAACTCCGGTGGTTTATTCCAATACATAATTTTACTTTTTTGCATTATTTGATACTTTAATATGTCATCTTTAATAACAGACAATAAAATATTACAAAACGCAATGTTTTACCATCAGTTATAAGAGAAATAAAAAGGATATTTTTACATGTTCTGTTTTAAAAATAGCCATATCACTGTTATAATCCGAAATGAAAATTATATTCTTCATTAAATTTCCTTTGTGAAAATATATACTTTTATACATTTACCAAATATTAAAACTTTTTCAGGCAAAAAACATCATCATGCTCATTATGCTTTTTATTTCATCCAATTTGGACATTCTGAAAATGGAGCACAAATTTCAATCTGGTCCGATTTGTGAAAATCAGATGAAGTATGTTACTCCAGCAATAGAGTGATGATGTGCATCCCTGAAATGAGTACCTTTAAACTGATCTATTTTATTTTACAATTTGTGTAGCTTTAAAAGGACTGTTCATTAATTACGTAAAGTAAGTGTTCAGTGCTACACTAACACTTACGTGTAAAAATTGTACTAAAGTGTATTGGAGTTTTATGAATACGGCCCCAGGGAAGGTGTGCAGCAACCACTCCTCCCGAAACCGAACCCTAATAAACTTGATTTGCTCTCAATGGACTCAAAAAGATGTTACGTAATAATGACGTCATAAATTACTTCCGGATCGAAAAATCACCATTTTCGGCAAAAATGGCCACCAAATCAAACCTTTGCTATAAACGTTCTAAATGTCGGATTTCCACGGTGCCTCTCAACTCAGCCCATCACAATACCAAACTTTGGCAGCGTACTCTAAACCCATCTTGATTTGTACATATGTTTAAAGAAATTTAACAAAGTAACTTTTTTTCTTATCCCGCAAGGAAACTAGTTATCTATTCACAAACATCCCTAAAATGTATACGTAGCATCTCCTCGATATTTCTATAGTCCTGACATATGGTGTAAGTGTTTTCAATCTGTGCAATTCCGGTGTTGAGTTGATATTGTAGACAAATTGCCAGTAAAGAGCACCTACTTGCTTTGCTATTGTCGTATGTAAAGAGGATAAGAAAAGATCATACAAAGGTATCAATGTGAAAAAACAAATATTTTCAAATAAACAGCAAATGGTTCAGTGGGCGGTTAAGTACAAGGTAAAGGATGAGAAATATGACCAACTACAGAAATTTTGCAGAGAAAATACTACTAGAACGTCTCAATGGTGAGATATGTAACCGTTCATCACAAACCAGCCGTAAATGCAGCCTCTTGTCATTTTCACTTTTTAAAAAAATATTAACAAAGAGTATGACTTTTTATAAGTGTTGAATTGACACCTCGTTGAACCTAACTCGGTTTCCAGAAGAAAGGTTATTGCCGGGGGTTATTGGTCTCCGTCAAAGAGTTGTCAGAGAGTAACGAGATTCTGAGAAACGTGTTCAAGGATTAGTTAGCCCTGTTTTTTCTATTAATTGTCCTCATAACATACAGATAAATTTCATACTTCAGATTATTTTGTTGAAATAAAATTTTGCATGTGTTTTTAAGTAAGCTTAAGGATTACAAAACTTCAATCAAAAAGAAAACGAACGTATATACACATGCTTACAAAAATGTTTGATTGTCTCAGACTGATTAATTGAATATTCATCCAAAAGCTTCCAACATTGGCCAATGCAAGTTAATTTATTGACGATCAGTAATTTCTCAATAACTGATTATTGTAAATATGATCAGTCGTAATTTTTGAATAAATTTTATTATAAATATCCTTACTACATACGATAAGGATCGGCGTGGAAAGCAGTACCAGGCGATGAAGCTGATTTACACTTGATACAATGAAATAGAAGGAATAATTTAGTTCATAATAGTTCAGGTGAAGTATTTTCTTGTTACAAACTCCTTTCTGTATTAATGTTTTCTTACCTAATTGGTTTAAATAAAATAAGTAATAAAAGTTGTCAAACAATTAACTTAAAGGTGGGTATTCCGATCTCGTAAAAAGAAATCAACATACTTTTTCCATATTTGAATGAAGGGTCATCACCGACATGGACACCTACGTCGTTAACCTTAAGCCAAATTAATGGACAAAACAGAGGCAAAAATGTGTTTGAGTGTAACCCACAGAAACCTATAGGATATTCAGTTTTGCTAACAAACTATTCCACTAAGTCAGCACTATTTTGACCGTATCTCTTCAACCAAACAAAATATGGACATGAACATGTACATGAAACAATTATGCACTTTCATGAGGTATCAACAGCCCCAATTTGAATGTGAAAGTGATCGGAATACAACAAACCTTTTAAAAAAATGGTACGAAATATCCTGTCGAACTGTTATCACAATTAGAAAAATTTCCCGGGCCACACGATCTACGGGGCTCGTACATGCCATCAAATTGAAAAATCAAATTCAAAATTAATTCAAAAGGATTCATATTCAAATGAAAAAGGACCGTCCCCTTAATTACATTTCGTAAAACCTGCATCCCACATTGTTTGTTTTTTTCAATCGTTTCATTAAATGTGACCCGTCATATCGAAAGGTACCTTAATGCCGACATAGTAAATTACGAGATACAGGCCATTGAAGCTGAGCATAATAAAAAATCACATCCAAGGTCGAATTTCTAATTTCATCAGAAACGTTACCTTTGAAGTGTACTCTTTCATATTAATCAGGCTCCAACATCCAAAACATAAGATTAATTTGTTAAAAACAAGATAAAAATCCTTTCTCCATTCAAGTTTTTCCAGTACAGAAACTTTAAACTTGATTTTCTCAGAACTATAGTTTTCTGAATCAACCCGATGCCTTTTGCCAATTTGGATGTAACTTTGCAACCGAACGTCCAATGACCAAAAGTAAGGTATCATTGTTAAGCTTAGAATCTCAGCTTTCAGATGATACCAAATTCATTTTCATTTTGGGACCCTTAAGGTACCTTACGATATGACGGGTCACAAATAGAAGAAAAAAGAAATCCTGTGTTTTACAGGGTATAGAAGGTTTAAAACAGCATACCAGAAACCCAAAGAAAACTAACATTTACAATTATTTTTAAACAAAATAAACACACTCTTAAATTATTAGATTGTTCTAAATAATGAATAAAATTAATAAATATGAGCTGTTTTACGTAATTACTCGCGAAGTCAAGAAATCACTTCCGTTAGATCAGCCCGGGGGGTACTCAATTTTGGTTTTGGGGGTGTACCGCTGGGAAATTTAAAGTATCACCCATGTATATAACAATATTTAAGAAAAAGGGACCCATCCATATACCAAATTCCCAAAATTTTGTGTCGAGTTTATACAAAAAATGAAATATTCCCCGAAAATTAACGCTAATTTGGAGAAAAATTTACTGATTTTTGTTTATAATTTTGAAAAAAATTTGGCGCAAATTTTAGAAAATTTTGGAAAACAGACCCATAAAAATACCACATTTTGCAAAGAAAAAGGACCCATTGAAATACCAGACACCCTGATTTTGCTACCCAAGTTTGCAGCACATCCCCGTAATCACTTTTGTACTAAGTACCCCCCCCCCCGGGTAGATCTGCCCACTTTTTCACCCAAATTTCCATATCAATGGTCAGTGTTGCGAGACACATTTTAGCAAGTTAATTGCTATGTAAATTTATCAAAATAGTTTCAAGTTTGTTTGCTATCGATGAGAATTATGTTCTGTAAATGTCTGATTATGTATTCCAGATAAATAAAGATTAACCGCAAATTTGTATCATCATGTTTGGCATTAATCCGCCAATTTGATATTATTTATCTTAATATAGCTCATGTCTCATTTCTTGCTGAATAACCATGGTACAGGTGTCTTAATAAATAGTGTGCATACTAGAAACGGGGTCGGTTTGGGGTTTTTTTCAAAATTTTGAAATACTATGAAATCAATTTAGGCCTATGATCTTGTTCATCATCTCTGAAAATATCATGAATATCCACCCATGCATTTAAGAGATATCATTAGACTAGCCATTTTAGGCCTGCATAATTAGCATCCACGCTAATCATTTGCTAATGATTTAAACTTACTGAAATTATGTGCGTTGCATTGCTTTATACAGATTTGCATAGCTAGCCTACATGTTACATTTTCAATGAGGGTGTTCAGTGTGTCATTTGTACCTATGCAAATGAGCTTATAATGAGCAATGTCTTTTCCAGATCTCGCGATCGATATTACAAAATCTTGGTTGCGATATTTTTGTTATTGACGTGACCTGCCAATAAAGCTGACTTTGAACCCTTATTATTTGAACAAGAAGAAAGCAAATGCAAAGTGGGAACGTGGGTATGAAAATTTGGAGTTTTTTCTTTATAATGTGAGTGAATTTTTGCTAAGGGTAAAAAATGATGCATTATATGGTATTTTCTATAAAAATCAACAATTTTGAGCATTTTTAGACATACGAATTTCAACCCCTACATCAATCTTGTTTTAAGACGTCAGTTTTGTAGATTCCACTAGCAAAAATATGAAAACTCAGATTGATGAAATTTGGAAAATATGTTTTGCCTATAAGACTTTAAAACTGAAGATAAAAATACGGTCAAAATTTCAGATTTTTCAATTTTTGGTCATTTGTTGACCTTATTTGGCATGAAATTCAAAAATTTGGCCAAAATCCTAACAAATAAAAATGACGTAACATCCGAGTGGGTGTTTTAAATTAAAATTCCCATTCCAAAGTCTTTTTTTTTTAATTGTTATTTTTAGCTTGTTTGGAAGCCCAAATGGCCAAAAAACGTGTTTTTTTGTGTGATTTTCTCAAAAACTGTGATTTTTGGTCAAAAATCAACATCACCATCATGTTCCTTGTGAAAACTCCTTTCTGGTAATGTATACTTTTATTAACTTTAAGCACTTTGTTAAAAAGTTATGGTACAAAATAAACTACAAAAAAACGTAACATTGAGTAAGGTGCGTTCCCCCCTTACAAAGTCCTTGTAAACCTGCTTAACTAACTTTATTCCCATCGAGCAGGAGGAAAATGATACAAACTGTCACAATCAACGATATCTCTGGTTTGCATTGATGGATTTTCTTGTTCGTTTCATCAATCATAAGCAAAAGCATATGCTTTAAGATTATATAAATTTTGTGTTGCTAGTGTGACCCACTTTTGAGAAAATCAGATCCATTTGATCCATTTCCACTGTTTATTTGGACACCCTGTATAGTCAGAAAACAACTACGTATAAATAGATGTGAATTTTTTATTTGGGGGACTTCAGATTATAGATAAAATTTCACTTGTATTCTAGCCCTCAATATTAACGCAAATTTCTAAAATAACTCAAAATATGCCAATTAAAAATGTTGATTATTAGAATAAGGGCATCGGATTTGTTATAAGGCAATATCCCGGGAAATATTTTTAACATGTCTTGCACTAAACGTTGTTTGCATTTGTCATTTATCATGGTCTCTTTGGGGTTAGGTTACGTAATTAACTTCTTATGGCTAGAGTTCAATGTTTTTTACTTGAGTACTAGAAAAAAAGTCTTCTAAAAACGTAATTTTACATTTAATTGGATTTTGATACAGCTTGAGACCATTCCCCGCCATACAAGGTCCAACAAATATTAAACTCTTAAATTCCACAATATGAAAAAACAAAACAAATAAGGATTCTAGCATTATTATCATTACCATTTATAGATTCTTGTTTTTCCTCTAAAAATATAAACTGAGGTGTTCTTAACAAACCGATTGTTCTAAAATATCATCTTACTAAATCTGATTCAAAAACACTTTAGATTGGATATCAATATCAAGGAGTTGCTATTTATGGTAGGAGATTTGCCCGGGGGATTCTTACATTAGGTTGACATACGGGTATGTGGCACGGTTTGTGGGTATAATTTCGCCATTTTAGGTATATCGATGAGTGGGTTTTTGTTACAGACCTAATGCGCCCAAATGGAAAAATTGTCTTATAAAGCGTCCCATTTGGCCCAAATTGGGTGTTTTTGCGGAAAAATGGTATGGTGAAGGGTTGCAAAATTGTCTTTTTTTAGGTATAGAGAACGGTCTTTATCGCGGAGTCTGCGTGGCACACCCCCGTACAAAATCTTTTGAGAACCCCCCTCCCCCCCGGGAGATTTGTGAACCAATAACTGTCAAGAATTTTCTTGCTTTTGAGCAAAGTGGTTTATTTACATTTTGATATTGTATTTTTCTGTTTTAATATTATAGAGAGAATGATTGTTTGATAAGAAAAGATCTAACAATTTGCATAAGATAAAAACAACTATTCAAAAACTATGGTCACTATGTCTGTACGAACAAAAGATTCGTACGATTCTTTTAGGAATGAGTTTCGAACGACGTTCGCAAGAATGGGTATATTTTTGTACAAATATCTGACAAACGGTGAACATACCACTTGCTCGTCAATACTCAACCCTATACAGTAGGACAGCTAGCGGCCTTTTGCGTCAAATTATTAAACATTACGCGATGTCCCGCGTAGCCTTACGCAGCAGTTTTGGCAAGCAAAAATACCCAAAAAGGTAAATATTTTTCAAAAATATCGTTTTCGAATTTGCATTCTTGAAAACAAACGCTCTGAACGGGATAATGTTGAAAAAACTTCAAAGTATATGGTTACTTGAAATTATTTAGAATGAAGATGTTTTAATACTTGATCATAACACTTTTGTCCCAAATTTACTCCAAGAAAACTCCACAGAATTACCTTCAAAACCGATCCAACTGAACTGCGTTTCATCTTTATTTTCAAAACTACGAGGTGCCCATCTCTGTATTTCTGGAAATATAAAGATCTTTTGCTGATCTACAACCTACTCTTATCAGTTTTTCCAAAATCGCGTTGGATATTTGACAAGAAAGGATTTTGTTGATATTTAATTGATTCTCAATATCATGTCGCTATTTTTACCCCATCAACCTATACTTCTTAATTTTGGGCGATCGCGTTTGCGTAATCAAAAGGGTAAACGCGTAAAATCTTCCGCGTTGCGCTACTCCACGCGGGTTTTCTAATCATCGCGCAGAGGAAATTACGCGTTTTTCTCTCAAAGACAGGTAAAAATGGCCGTAAAATGTATTAATCGAAGGCTTATGCTTTGATTATTTATTGTTAATTTCATGCTTTCATGGAGGGTGCCCATCTCTGGAAATAGGCGGCTTTTATAAATCAAAGTTTGTTCTAATGAATTAAAATAATGTTGAATACTGTAGAGTGTTGGATATTTTTCTATTCAAAGAACAAAAATGTAAACAAACTTTTTAGTTTCAAGTCGTAATTTTACAACAAAAACTTTGGACGAAGATTTTACAATTATTACTGACCAATATTTGTAAGAAAATATGGGTTGGAAAGAGTATTTCAAGAACTTTAATGTGATAACTTTAGAAATCAATGTCTTTAAATAGAAATGTTTTTATTGCTTGAAGAAAATATTTCAAAATATCGCGGGAAACAGCATCATCTTCGACCCCAGAAGTGCGCAGTTCAGAGCTGCAAAGTCCGCGTGTTTAATAATTTTGTCGGCACCCTTTGATCTCGCGTTTTGGCTGTTCTACTGTATAGAAGGTGTCATTGTTTATTGTTCTTATAATGTTATTTCATTTTGATATTTTTAGTCTTTTAAAATGCCCTTCTTAAAACATGTTCCCATGGCTTTATTGAAAAGATTCATTGTCCATTTAGTATGCTCTAATATGCTTTTTACCCCATATCTCTAGGATAGATTATTTTTGAGAAATAAGGTCCACCATTATGACATGTCGCTAAATTTCACTATAAAGATATTGGTAATTTAGTCTAGAAACTCTGTTTTCCAAATGTAATATATTTTAGAAACACTGTTTCACTTTAATTTTCAGTTATAAATCACTTGAATTTTCACAAATAACTAAGAAAATTGGAGCTTAAAAGCTCAAGTTCTTTTTTAGATATTGATTTTTAAGGGGTAAAATGTTAAAAATCACAGCTTGTGAAAACAATAAAATACATAAGAAATAACATAAGCGATTTTGCATTACAAAGTTATATTTTCGACCATAACTTTTGAACGGAAGCTCCGATTTTGGTCAAACATAAAGCAGTAGAAAGTTTATTTTTCTCCCACTGTTAATATGCAATAATCATTTTTGGCCCTCCAACCCCATCTTGCCCCTTAATGGATTAGTGAAGTACCTACGAATATTACAAAAGTTTCACAACTGAACATTGAAAACCTAAACTGGTCAGTGTGACTAACATTAAGCTAGTCCAGACGGTACACATCTAGACTAGCTTTAATTTAGTCTGTATTGCTGGACTAACAAGGATGATTAACTAAGCCTAGTCCAGCATGCTGGACTAGTCTCATTTTACTTGCTTGGCTAGTTTTAAGTTAGTCTGTTGACCAGCTTGACGTTAGTCCAGCAAGCTGGACTAGTTACTGACTAGTTTTAAGTTAGTCCAGACGGAACACATCTTGACTAACTTAACGTTAGTCAAGCAGACTTGACTAACGATACGTTAGTCAAGTGGGACTAGGCAACGTTAGTCAGGCAAGCTAGTCGAGCACGCCAGTGCACATGCATGTACGATAACAAGCTTTTAAGCTTAATCCACGATGTATATATAGCTAATTCGTCAATAATGTTGAGAGAGGTTTAAGAGTGACATATGACCAAAATAGTCCATGAGCTGCATATAATCAAATGTTATGATTCACGATACATCAGTACATAATGGTGATATTTATGAGGTCAAACAACGGCACGATGTTTTACATGTCTGTGCTGTCCACCATGTTGCCATCAATGACTCCAGCTGACCGTGCTCAGCCTGACTAACTTAAGCTAGTCAAGCCAGCTTGACCATGTTTTGTACTGTCAAGCTAGTCAAGCTCTCAGTCTGGCAAACTCGTCAAGCAAGGTTTTGCACGTTAGTCAAGTGGGCTTGACTAGTTCACAAGCTAGTCAAGCCTAGTTTAAAGCTAGTCAAGCCTGGCTTGACCAACGTCAAACTAATCAGGTAAGCTTGACTAACCTACCTGACTAGTTTAAAGTTGACTAGTTAAAGTTTTCAGTGAACGTGTGCCAAGAGGACGACCACCGTACGGATAACTTTTATAAACGAATACATAACGGCAACAATCGTATCAACAACGTATTGAACATACTACTAAGGCTTGACGTCACTAGACTCCCTGTCCTCAATGAGAAGTTCTGTCTAGAAAAACCTACCTAGAAATCCTAGAACTTGATTATGTTGATCATTGTCTTCAAATGGGAAATTCTACGTACTTTTATTTAGACTTGAATAAGAATTTGAATTAAAGATTCATGTAAAAATATTTGATCTAGATTAAGCTAGATTTTTACTCCGGTAGGGAAGTCAAATGACGCCTCGCATAACGAAGCATGACGAACAACAATCTATAAAAACGAAACAATAGTAAGATTAAGTACGTTGGAGGCGTACATTTAGCTCTATATGATGTGTGACAGAGCTCTTATATTGATGTTCGTATTGTGTTCGTTAGATGTACGTTCAATACGCAATCCATACGGTTGTATACGTTATGGTTTAATTTGTTATCGACTAATACGTTATCCGTACGGTTTGTCCGTTATGTATACCGGTACGTTTAATTCGTTATTCATACGGTGGTGGTCCTTTTAGTACACGTTCAATATGTGAAACTTTTGTACGTTTTTCGTACGTTTTGCTCTATACGGTGATGTCTGACAGAGCCTTTAGGCCTTTAGTGAAGATAGAGTCTACATACAAGACGTCCAAGCAGGCCCGTAGCAAGGATTTTTTCAAGGGGGTGATGAAGTATGTTAATCCAGCAATAGAGTGATGATGTGCATCCCTGAAATGAGTACCTTTAAACTGATTTATTTTATTTTAAAATTTGTGTAGCTTTAAAAGGACTGTTCATTAATAACGTAAAGTAAGTGTTCAGTGCTACACTAACACTTAAGTGTAAAAATTGTACTAAAGTGTATTGGAGTTTTATGAAAACGGTCCCAGGGAAGGTGTGCAGCAACCACTTCTCCCGAAACCGAACCCTATTAACTTGATTTGCTCTCAATGGACTCAAAAAGATGTTACGTAATAATGACGTCATAAATTACTTCCGGATCGAAAAATCACCATTTTCGGCAAAAATGGCCACCAAATCAAACCTTTGCTATAAACGTTCTAAATGTCGGATTTCCACGGTGCCTCTCAACTCAGCCCATCACAATACCAAACTTTGGCAGCGTACTCTTGGTTTTCGTACGTATTGGGCCGTAACATACTCTAAACCCATCTTGATTTGTACATATGTTTAAAGAAATTTAACAAAATAACGTTTTTTCTTATCCCGCAAGGAAACTAGTTATCTATTCACAAACATCCCTAAAATGTATACGTAGCATCTCCTTGATATTTCTTTTCTTATCCTGACATATGGTGTAAGTGTTTTGAATCTGTGCAATTCTGGTGTTGAGTTGATATTGTAGAAAAATTGTCCAGTAAAGAGCACAAGAGCACAAGTTGCTTTACTATTGTCGTTTGTAAAGAAGACAAGAGAAGATCAAACAAAGTAACTATGTGAAAAGAAAATATTCTCAAATAAACAGCAAATTGGTCAGTGGGTGGTTAAGTACAAGGTAAAGGATGAGGAAATATGACCAACTACAGTAATTCTGCAGAGAAAATACTACTAGAACGTCTCAATGGTGAGATATGTAACCGTTCATCACAAACCAGCCGTAAATAAAGCCTCTTGTCATTTTCACTTTTTAAAAAAATATTAACAAAGAGTATGACTTTGTGTTGAATTGACACCTCGTTGAACTTAACTCGGTTTCAAGAAGAAAGGTTATTGCCGGGGGTTATTGGTCTCCGTCAAAGAGTTGTCAGAGAGTAACGAGATTCTGAGAAACTTTTTCAAGGATTAGTTAGCCCTGTTTTTTCTATTAATTGTCCTCATAACATACAGATATATTTCATATTTCAGATTATTTTGTTTAAGGCCTCGTCTTCCTAAGGCCCCCCCCCTAACGGATGATCGCCGATTGCACCAAAACGCAAAACAAAGCGATTCGGGGTACCACCTAAGGTGGGGTTATGGTAGGCCATCAAAGTCGACGGGTAGGTTGGTGGTTGCCACCTTGGAAAATTTTAAATCGCCATTTTGAAAAATATCTGCATGCTATGAACTTGAAACTTACAGAACATGTTAGAATTGTTGATTTCTTCATTTATTAGCAAAATATATTTAGAACTTTTATAAGGATTTTTTGAAAAAGTGGCCATTTTGCCAAAAGTCAATTTTTTCGGTACGGAAATACTTTGTGACGTCAT
>JXSR01S037779.1:183981-194163 GCA_000969725.1 Ophiothrix spiculata
CAAAAAAAAAATAATGCGGGAAATATGTAACTTAACAGAAACGCGCGCGGGTTACCAGAAACAAACTTGTTTCTTTTTTTGGCCTAATGTTGTTTATAATATTAAGGGACTGTTCACAACTTGTAAGAGGGGTCTGAGCAAAAAAAATATTACACCCTACCCCTCTTTTAGACCTCAAAAACTTTGGGAGAACAATTTTCACAAGAAAATTTGTGAATTTGTTTTTGATCCCCTTCTTTTTGCATCAGGCTCCCTTAGCACAAGTTTTTGTGAATGGTCAGTATAAATTAAATTGTTAATTTTAGTAAAAGATACTTGTTTGTGTTATCAGGGGTGCGATTGGCCTTTTAGAAAAAATCCCCGCTGGTGAGAAAAATCCTGAAAAACCATCGTAAATTGGTCTAGAATGATCCAGATCGGGCTGAAAACAAATAAAATTGCAAAAATTTTGAATAAAAAAATCCTGAAATCTACACAAAAAATCCTGAAACCAGGAAAAATCCTGAAGAATCACACCCCTGTGTTATTTGCCTTTTTTCCTAAATTGTTCACACATATTCTGAAATTCAGAAAAAGCAGACAAATGGCTTGTCTTGTAATATGAGTAATGGTGCGTTAGGACTCCAGCGATTTCATCGCAGCAATATCGCTCGATACGCAGTCTTGAAATTTCAAAGCGCGCTTCTCGTAGCGTGTGAAAAGACTGCGTATCGAGCGATGTCGCAGTGATGAAATTGCTGGACTATGAATGCACCATAAGGCGCTGGAGTACAATTAGACCACAACTTTGTGCGGCCGACTGCAACCGGGCCACAGCTTTGCTTTTCCAAGATGGCTACTATAGGCTTGATCAATCGTGCCCCTAAAAATTATTGTAAAATATTCATTACATGTTTTAATCATCTATGTGCATAGACAAGCCTACGGTGGCCATCTTGGAAAATCATTACTGTGGCCAGGTTGCGGCCAGCCCCAAAAAGTTGTGGCCTAAATTGGGCTCCAGTGCCTATAGTTATGAGGCAAAAATAACTCCATATATTTATGTGAGTGGGGAATGAGATGAACTTGTAATTTGATTGAAAGTTATCAAGTATCTAAATTTAGAAATGTGGTTAAACTATATGTTTTATGGATATTTCAATATTCATAGTATGCAATGCTTAGCTGTAACAATGCAATGACATAATCATGTTGGAAATTTCTCCAGTTTGTGTAAGATAAATTTATTGTAAATTGAGATGCTACCTATCATATGAGGCTTTTAAGTGCCATCAAATTTTAATGTTACCTGCTTAGAGGTGATCCCAGAAGGTGGGGCAAGTTCACTATTTTCAAAAATATTTTAAATACATTTTTTAGTTATCAAAATTTTCTACTTTATTATAATGTAACTGGAAACCTTGAATGGGTTTGAATCTCAACATATTTGGCAGAGAATAAAAAAACCCTACCTCACATGTCTATCAAAATGAAGTTAAAGGGGCATTGGACAAGTTCAGCATCATCCCCAAACTTTTCCCCAAACATTTTGAGATTTTTGCATCATTTGAAGTATTAATAGTAATAATGACAGCATGCAAAGTTTCATTGTCAAATTCAAACCCTATATATCAAAATATTAAGATATTCTCTTATTTTTAATTATCGTTGTCGACAACGATAAATACTGCCCTCTATAATTGAATTTCTAGAATTGGCCTTTTCAGGAGATGTAATGAAAATTTAAAATTTCTTTTGATTTTTTTGCAATCTATGACGTGAAAGGAATGCTTTACAAACAAATCTTCGGCTCTGTCTCATTGTATAGCATCAATAAATACGTTTAGAGAATAGCCTCATACCCAAAATCAACAAATAAAAGTAAAATTCAAATTTTTGACTTTTTTGAAGGTTTTGATCAAAATGTTCCCGATATCAGGTAGTAGACTGTTATTTTCTAACATAAGAAGTGTAAATCATCCAGAAACAAAATGTCAAAATTTTGTCCTATGCCCCTTTAATACTGATATTAGACACTCGCCAGTTTAATATTTCCGTAATATGATTGGAGAAACTCGAGAATTCTCCGTCCTCAGTGGATGTTGGCTGAATGACAACTGTTGAATCCTCTAATACTAGACGCAGGAAGAAGAGTTTCTCTGAAAATGTTACAGAAATATTAAACTGGTGAGTGTCGTAGATCAGTATTAACTTTATTTTGAAGTCTTCAACTGACATGTATCATTGGCGTGCCCAAGGGGGTGGCTTTGGGGGCTGAAGTCCCCCCCCCCTACAAGATTTTAAAAATCATGGTAAAAACATGATTTTTACAACTGATCAGTTCCCCCCCCCCCTCCCCCCAACCCTCCTCCCTCATAATTGGCAAATCCCCTTTAGGCCCCGCAAGGAAAAATCCTGGGTACGTCAGTGTGTATAAATCTCTTCATTCTCGATAGTATGTCTACTTGTTCAACCTTTTTGTAAGTAAATAAATAGTGTAAACACACAATATCACTCTGTGAATTTTACATTTTACATGAGGCCAAAAAAAATAAATTGTTATGTTGCCCTCAGCGACCGACCCTATTCAAAAGTTTTAAAAAAAATATTAGGGTCGGGAAAGCACCCAATTTTGCTCTGATTGGGTGTTTTTTGAGAAAATATTTTGAAAATAATGGAAAAATTAAAAAAAATACAAAAAAAGTATTTTCCGACCGACCGACCGACTCAATTTTTCAGAAATCCCACTTGAGGGCAACACAACAATTAATTTGTTTTGGCCTGAAGGCACTTATGCATCCCAAATGATTTTTTAGTGCTCTGGGCACTTTTTCTCCAAGCTATTCCTTGGGCCAATTCCTCACACGTATTACAGCATTTTAAGTATGTATTGTACAGTATTTTGTACTATTTTTACAGTATCGTAGCATAAGATTTTAATCACTGTACAAATCATGTTTAATAAGATTTTATAAAGCCACATGTATTATATTTACTAGATTATTTTAGTAAGATCAAGAAAAAAATATATATTTTTAATTGCCATATGCCAAACAAAAATTTCATGGACAATGTAAACAAAAATTCAGGGATTTTGTTGCATTTGCAGACAGTGCGGCTCTGCACTCTGGATTTTTGTTTACAGTAACCTAGTTCAAATGTTTTGTAAATCGATAACAATGCATTTTGTAAGCTTTCGTAAAATATTTTGTTAACCCATTAGGACCAAATCATAGTCGGCCTCCAAACAAAATTTTTCCTACCAAACATTTGGTCGTGACAAATATTTGGTGACGTCACGACCAAATGTTTGGTAGGAAACATTTTGTTTGGAGGCCGACTATGATTTGGCCCTTACGATTTTTTAAACAATTGTAAACTTAAACATTTTGTCTTTTTTTTGTCTTTTAATGAGATAATTTACAAAGCATTTGAACAGACCTATTGTATGACAAATTATGATTGGCCTCAAACTAATTTTGGTAAGATCCAGAATGAACTTTTAAATGGGCAAAATGTTTGTTTTCTACAGTACTTACATTTAGGTATATACTGTTTTATTGTAAAAAGTACACTGAACGATAGTCGTGATGTTGTTGAGTAAGGTTACTCAAATTGATTTAATAAAAAATCAGCAATTCATATGAACTTTAAATCTACATTGCCTGTTACTTCATTTTGTTGGACTTTGACACAAAATCACAAATAATTTGATAAGGTAACATTTCAAAATTTGTGTCAATCCTGTATTACACAGTCAAAAATGCAGTATACATTATACAGCAATTAATTCAAAATAACAGTCAATTGTACAATTAAATGGAAGCTTGAATATATAAGAATAAATAGATATCAAATGTATTAGCACAACAGTTTTGGACGGATATATATTAGTACCATATTTTTTGTAAATCATGGAAAACAAATCTTTGACTGGAATTCTACTATGATTAATTCAATTTAAAATGGCAGCTATTGCAGATACAACATTTTTGCACTCACATGACGATCTGATCTGATCCTACGCTGGTACCCTCCATACCTCGGCGCTTCACTATATGGCTCAGACTGCCCACTATCACAGGTAACCGCTGATCGATCATACTTAGTCAAAATTTTGACCAGTAGAATTACACAACTTGCCAGCTCACTCACCCTATAACTACACGACAATCATTCATGAGTGGAAGGTTTTGGTGAAGAGGTTGACAAAATGGTGACGTTTACATGCGCGACCTCTGCATGAGGCACCTCGTTTAACTACGCATTACAAGATATTTGCGCAATGACCAATGCGTTGCGCGTGTTACATTTTTTACGCAGAAAACAAATGCCTTCAGGATACGGGCCAATCAAATGCTTCGATTGATTAGCGGTTACCGGCGTCTTATTTTGGATAAGATGTCGGAGCCTAGCATAATCTGATCCTTGGTGGCATTGATGGGCACATGAGAAACAGCTGTCGCACAATGTGCCTGGTTCAGCTCCTTGCATGATATAACTTGTTGTGTTGGCCTTTTTTCTCATCAATGGACAGTTTCACAGTTCTTTTCACAAATTTAATTATCAGCTTAGGGTATTGCTTCTTCTTCGTTCATCTTTAGAATCAATAGTTTGCCTCTATTGTGCAAATAGAGCAGAGTTCTTTTCATAGGTTTATGTTAATCGATAGATTTCACAGATGTTTGTTTCTCCAATATATAGACCGGGGTCAGACAAATGACGAGGTTGCATTTACTACCGGTACAATAAATTTTGCTGTCATAATACATCTGACCCAAATTTATTAAAATCGGGTCGTTGTCGCATTAAAAAAAATGATCGACGACAATTTCTGTCGTTGAGATCGATTTATTGTAATAAAGTTGAAAGTAATGCGGTAAAAAAAACACCTTGTGACCGCATCGCGTAGTTGTAAACATAATGCATAGTGACCTTAAGCTCCGTGGATATGGTATTTGATTGATTTTTTTGTACAACAGTCTCGTAATTGGTTTGGTCCTCATGTGGCCGGAATGTAATGCAACACGATTGTAATAAATAATTGCACATTGAGTATATTGCACATGCATTGTAATTACTTACGACAATAAAATTATTGTAGTAAATGCGTCCTCGTAATTCATCTGACCCCGGCCAGAGTTTCAGTACTACACTCATCTTCGCCACATATGTGTGAAGCCTGGATCAAGTTGCATATTTGTTTTTGGTATTGACTTACTTCCAATTTTATATTTACTAAATGGATCAGATCATGCATCTTTTAGAATAAAACATATTCAATGTTTAGTTACCATGTATATTTTTATCAAATACAACATACTGAATATCCACTAGTCCAATTCAACTATATCTGCCTCCTGACAAACTCAAATTATCAAACACGTATTTCCAAAAGTTTGACAAATCATCATACTCTACAACCCAAATATTATCAAAGTATTAGAATGAAAGTTCATCTGTGTTGGTGATTAACAAATCCATTATATTTAACTTTGGATCACATCACTGAAATTTACCTTGTTGGAAATTTTTCTGCTATCGCTGCAGATTTCTACAGCCAAATGACCTGTTTCCCGCTATGACTTGACCTTAGCCAACTGAGGTCAAGTGACCTGTTTCCCGCGATGACTTGACCTTAGCCAACTGAGGTCAGACAATATCAAAGTATTTTAACCATCTTTTGCATGTTGGTATAATATAACTCAATGGTAAAGGTGATGTACGCTTTGTAAAAAGAGAATAGGGGCCTCTAAGTTAAATTTGATGAGTGGACATTGTTCTCAATGTTCAATTATTATACAGAAGCAACAAGTAAATTTGATTTACAAATCCAGCTTCAGATTGAGATATGCGCCATGTTTACAAATTACAAGTCTGCCGGTATAAAGCACATACATAATTATGGCACACATATAAATAAATGATGAATAAAACATCCATTTATATCTACAAATATAAAATCGGTTAATAATGTTTGTGTTATTACACTGCACCTGATTGTCTTTCACATCTTAGATTAAAGGATATCTATTTGTTAAAATATAATTATACCATTAGCTGCAAATATACATATAAAAATACATAAAAGACCAACAAATTATATGTAAGTATACATCTGATCAAAATATATATATATTTTAAAAATTATGGATCTTCTAAAGCACAATCGGCTGCTATCCTTAGTGTCGTGCTTAGGATCAGCTAAACTGCCAAACTAATATTTAGAAGAGCTGATCTTTTGACCGGGGTGGGGGTGCACTGACCTATATTGGTGTACACATGCATGAACACACATAAAAATGGAGAAAGGGGTAATTTTTTCTTAACTTTTAGAGGGGTAAAATTTTGAGTAAAATTGTAAGTAAATCCTTGTTTAGGGTATTTCTTCGTGGTAAGCTAAAACATATTTAGGGGGTATTTTGTAAACCAATGTTCACACATGTGTACATCAACATAGCCCCCCCCCCCCCACCCCCACCCGCTTTTAAACACTTCTAACCCTTTAGGTTATCCTGTTTAGGGAATGAGCTTTCACATTCAAAAGTCAGTTTCGGATATAAATATTGTTGACGGGAATGATTGTTAGTTGACACCACTGCATGTAAGGAATTGTACGTGAATTTCCCAAACATTTCAGATGAATAGACTCAACATGGGTTGTTACCATATATTTAGAGCGGATATCCCAGACTTTGTATACCAACGCGTGTAATGGCATCGTCAGTCATGGAACTCAAATTGGGGGAATTCAGGTACACTTGGTGCCCACCAAAATCAACTCCGATCGCTGAGATTTGGTTGCGCGTAGAGACCAACTACGCAAAAAAAATTAAATTTATGATACTCCACCCTGCATGTAAATCATAATATGTGCCTGTTTTCAATAATCGCCCATCATGAAAAGATATGATGCATCATCAGCAAAAACCTGAATAACCCCAATGTGATCCCCATGCCTGAATAAAAATGGAGGCAAGTCCATAATCTCCGATCTCCGCTCTAAATCAATGGTTGCTTGGAAAGAGGCGATATCAGATTAAGACCTTGTCATGGAGCATAAACATTCAGAACACCTACATAAACTTTGCATTTTCTGTGTAAAGTTTGTCTTTACGGGGGGTCGAATATCCCCAATGTCAGCTCAATGGATGATGACACCATTACAATATAAAGTGTATGCTATAAGTCTGGAATCTCCCCTCTATATGTTTGGAACCACCTTTAGGCTTGGCGTCCAAAGACATTCGCTCTGCCGAGTGACATTCGCTCTTGATATTCGCTTTCACTTATTCGCTAAAACGGAGAGTGAATGTTGCTCTCATTGAGCGAACATCGTTTCAATCAATGTCACTCTTGCGTGTTGTAGTACTACGATTATTGAATAAACAAACCCAAAAATATTCGGAGCGATCGTCGCTCCAATTCAATCTGAAGTGTAGCGAATGTCATGAAATTTGTTAAGCGAATGTCATTCCTGTTCGAGCGAAGTTTTCTTGGTAGGGTGAGCAAATGTCACTCGGGCGAGCGAATGTCTATGGACGCCAAACCTTTCTCTGTCATCTTGGAATCAAGAGTCCCATGCACTGAGTAATCATCAACAATCTGACAACATTACAACTTGAAATTTGCATGTGAGGCCTATATTGCTAGATAAGACAAACAAATCTGAAAATGGCTCTTAATTTTTTTTAAATAAAAAAATTAACAATTTAAATCATACCTACTTTTCATGTGTTCTGAACCGACTGTCATGATGGTGCCTCTGAGATGAAAGCCCTCTGAATTCCACACCCACAGCAAAACCTTGCTTCTAGCACTGGGTACTGTGTACCGCATACAAAACAAAATGGCGCTGGAATATCCCCTGCTGAACTATCTAATGAAGCTAAAATCCGTGGATGCACGCCATTTGAACCTGGGTATTTCATAGTGCCATTTGATAGATTAGAGTTCTGATCTCTTTGAGAGTTTGCACGTCCTTTTCTCGATGGCGGTCTTTGGTGATTTGAAGGTAATGGTGAGTTTGTGTCGTTTAAGTTGGACCTTGTTATTGAAGAGTTAGTGGACGGTGAGTTTGTATCATTCAAGTTTGATCTTGTTGTTGGAGAGTTGGGACTTCTAGGGGGAGTGCTGCTAGATGACCTTTGACCTAGTTGAAGTGGAGTTGTTCTGAAAAAGAAAGTAGAAACAGCTTTTACTGCACTGATTAATGAATACCAATAATTGAATTGACTTGAGTCATGTGCGTGGCAAAAACAGATAACATTTATCTTCAACAATCTTAATTTGCCTCACAACTGATGAACCCTTGAATACCAATGCTCAGTCTGAAGCTTTAGATTGAGTCAAGCCAAAATATGGTTATATGTGCACAATGTTGCAGGCTGGGCAATGATTCTTCAGACATGGGCCTGGGGGGTACTCCAAAAAATTTTGGTAGGTATGTGCCGCGCACAACATCCAACATAGGGTCTTGCGGAACTGATTTTTGGTCAAAAAGCTAGGGAACTGATTTTTTTTTCTGAATTGAGGTCTCAGGAACTGCTTTTTTTTCCATAGAAATACAAAATTATATAGGCTGAAAATTGCTCAAAATTTGGTTGAAAACTATATAAACATATTTTTGAGAAATATTCTTTGAAAATGGGGGTCTTTGGAACTGAAGCATTCTTGAACTGGGCATCTTGGGGAGCGGAATAGGAGGCTTGAAAAGAGGGTCTTGAGGGCGGTACATACTTTTTTTCCATAGAAATACGACTATAGGCTGAAAATTGCTCAAAATTTGATTGAAAACTATATAAAACATATTTTTGAGTAATTTTCTTTGAAAATGGGGGTCTTTGGAATTGAAGTATTCTTGAAATGGGCATCTTGGGGAGGGAAATAGGAGTCTTAAAAAGAGGGTCTTGAGGGCGGCACATACCCATACCTTCCATCAATGTAAGTGACCCCCCTCTAGGGACATGTGTTGGGGTGCCAGAGTTCCTTGATTAAAAGGTACCATGAACTATCTTTTAGAATGCTTCCTGTGATAGGTAGGGGATAAGATGTACAGATGCACAAAATACTCACATGTCATGAAAGGACATGCAGTTTTCTGCATCTAAATATTTCTCAGCAGTACCAGCAGATTAAGAAGTCAAGTACTGATATATGTGACCCATCATATCGAAAGGTACCTTAAGGGTCCCAAAATGAAAATTGATTTTTTTTTTGTCTCATCTGAAAGATTATATTTAGGGACTGTTCACAAACACTTGTAAGGGGGGCCTGATGCCAAAATGGGGCCCTTAAAATTTTTCACTCTCGCAAGTGGGGGGAGCCTTGAAAAAAATCACCACAAATTTTCCGGTAAAAATTGAGTTTACTTGCTTTTTTATGGGGTTGACCACTCATTTTTGTCACAAAAAGGGGGGACCTTAAATTTTTCTAGGTTGAAAAGGGGGGTCGAGAAAATTGTCTGCAATAATTTTGTTTTGCATCACCCCCCCCCTTACAAGTGTTTGTGAACGGTCCCTTATGCTTTAAAATGACACCTTGCTTTTGGTTATTGGATGTTTGATTGCAAAGTTACATTCAAATTGGTAAAAGGCATTGGGCTGATTCAGAAAACTATAGTTCAGAGAAAATCAAGTTTAAAAGTTTCTGTACTGGTAAGACTTGAATGGAGAAAACTTGAAAGGATTTTTATCTCGGTTTTTAAAACATTTGTCTTATGTTTTGGATTTTGGAACCTAATTTTATGATAGAATACACTTCAAAGGTAACGTTTCTGTTGAAATTAGAAATTCGACCTTGGACGTGATACTTTTCGATATGACGGGTCACATATAATACAATAAATTACAATGAATAAGATCCAGGACCAACAACTTGATAACCCCTTTAACAGAATCTCTCATTAAATATCTACTCAACTGAAAATACTTCATTATGAGGAATAGAAGATCTGTAGATTTCTGATTCAATGCCTCCATTAAACAAGATATTGATAAGTCACCTGGCAAGTCTTTCTTGGTTCAACTCCAATAATTTATGCCTAAAAATAAAATTGTTTGATTGGCGTAACCCGACCGACCCTATTTTTACCGCCAACCCTAGATATTTTTTTTGAGCATGGTTAAAAACCTCCAAATCCAAAATTTGATGGGAATCGATTCATGGAAACCCAAGATATGGCTTGCAGGATATTCAAAATGA
>JXSR01S037779.1:216149-234118 GCA_000969725.1 Ophiothrix spiculata
TTATTTTTAAAGGAACATTTAGTGTGAAACATGCGTCAGTGTCTTGAGGTGAGGGACAAGGGGTATGACTGGGAAAAAGAACTACACCCCCGCTCGAAAGTATTTCCACATAATTAATTTTTACAACAAACGCCGGACCTAAAATCATCAAATATTCATACTTGTATAGGTAACTTATCTATTCAATATGTATAAAACGATGTTTGTTTTAATATTTTTCTTCCATGCCATAGATCTAGAATTTGATGATTTCATGGGCCATTACACAAATAGCCTACACCAACCACAGGTACAAATAACCTTGAACTGCGCAGAAATGTATACAAACTCGATTTTTATGTGCAGACGAAAGTAATGTGCATTACACGTCATATTTTTCAAATGCAATGAATGCTGCATCCGGATTAGTTAGTTCGATATTTATCATGTTTATGAAAAGAGTCGGATAAACGCCTTTTGAGATATGGCTGAATAAAGTTTTTGTGCGGAAATACTTTCGAGCGGGAGTGTATGACGGGGGAATTTTCCCGTTCCCCGCCACTGAAGAGGGCATGAACCATCAGTGGTGTGCCGTATATTCCCTCTATAAGGCACCACGCAGATTTTTTTTTTCTGAAATTATTCAAAGAAAAAAATTTCTTTAGAAAGTAAATCTTTGACCACCCTGGACTATCTATTTTTATTACATTTCTCAAAGAACTTACTGGTTTTTTTTTGTCTCTATCTTCATGATTTATCCATCCAAGTTTACAAAAATGGTAAAACGTACTGTTTTATAATTGTTTTTCTCTTGAAATTTTAGAAACGTGATCACCACAAGTCCACAAACGAAAACAATATAAATAAAGAAATTGAAATATATAGAAGAATTCTATCATAGCAAAGCCAGTACAAGATTACTGTCTTACAAAATAAAAACGCAGTATGTGTATTTTCAAATTACGTACATTCCACTTCCTTTTACCTTGAAATAATCCTGACAGATGAGCATGATGGGAAGAAGATCAATGTTCAATAATGAACTAAAGACAGTACTTACTATATCAAACATATGCACATACGACTTTCTAGTTGATGGGTGGGGCGAGGTGAAATTGGGCATTTAATTGTAGTATCTTTAATCAGTTTATCTAATCTATCTACCATCAAAATGACGCAAAAGGTATAGACCTAGATATTGGAGGACAAATTCTGGGCGTTTACGTCAAAAAATGTTGCTAAATGAGCAAATTGTTTTTCAAGTGAGCTTGCAACATTTGAGTCAAATCTTATTATATATAGTCTGCATGTTTCCTTTCTTCAGCTCGGTTTCAGGGGGGGGGGGCGAAATTGATTTGGAATAAAATTAATCTGCCCATTGACCTCGCTGTTACTTGAATGAAAATTAAACCAAATGTTCTGTTTAGGTCATAGAATATAAACCAAGGTTTGTAAATACATGTACTTAATCCGTCATAGTTGGATAATTAACCCCATTGTACATATTTATTTTGACTTTTCTCTTAAGAACTACTATTTCTCCCGCAGTACGTTAATGACGATACTGACGGAAGGTCACGTGGCATAACTAAGGTGTGATAGTTACTGTTAACAGTACCGGATTTATAATTGGGCCCGGTGGGCCCGGGCCTAGGGCCCGAGGTCAAGGGGGGCCCTTGAGCATGAGAGCAAAAAAAAAAAAGGAAAAGAAAAGAACAGAACAGAAAAGAAAAAGGGGGAAAAAGGAAGAAAAAATGAATAATGGGTGGGATTTTTTTACCCCCCCCCCCAACTCGAGGGGAAGGGGGGGTCAAATATCTAACATATTTTTGACGTTAGCAGTCACAGCCACTTAAAAATCATTGGTAAGGGTGTGTATGGGCCCTCAGTTTAGGCCTGGCCCAGGGCCCTTGGAAAGGTGAATCCGACACTGTGCATCTAGCCACCTCCTCCTGATCGATTTCAAGAAATCTTACCGATCGTCTCTCTGTAAATTTAGTTTGTAAGTCGATCAAATTAACCCGGTCAAATTAATTGATATTACCTATTGTTGTAATTAACGGATATAATTAACTGAGAATGACAGTAGATTCTGGTGAATCTGATAATCAAATGATTGCTTCACTAATAGGCTGGTTCCCCCTAGCGGATATGGGGCCTCACATTAATGTGAACAAGGGGTATTCAATAAATTCGTGGGTCAAGGCTTAAGGGGACGAGATATGTAGGTAATATTTAAGGCCTTATTTTATTCAATTCAATTTAATACATGAACATGCAAAATTTGCAGTAAATATCGGTTATGTTACAAGAAATTGTACGCTCAATTTAGAGGTTTCCATAAGTTATTGTTTATCTTGTAAATTGAAGAAATGGCAAAACCTTTAAAATCTCCCTTCAAGGTGTAACACCAACGAACTAATAGCAAAATTCGAAAATTAAGTCTAAGAAACCCCAACCGGCAAGATTTTTAAAATCAAAATTTTCTGTAGCATAAAACAAAAAGGAGATACTGACTTCATTCAAACTTTAACCAATTAGGATGAATTTATGACATTAATTACAACGGAATAGCTTCTTTTCGCCTGCGTTAGGCCACGAATTTATTGAACACCCCTCGTTCCAAGTTGTATGTACACAAGGTCATGGGGCAGACATCCTCAGTCAGTTATGTTCAAATCATGAGGCAACTTTGTTTTGACTCGTCGCATGTATTTCAACACTTTAACAGATGAACATCAAGAAATAGTTAAAATGACGATGACTCTAATTGTATTTGTTGTTTGTGGAAGTTTATTGACAATCACGACATTGGCAGAGAATATGAAACAAATAGATGGAATTAAAACTATACGTAAGTATGTTTTTTCCTTTTCTCAGTATATTTTTTATCAGCTTGGCGTTTCTAATTAAAATCATGTGCTACTGAATGATGATCATGGCGTGTTTACAGTTATTTTAGGCTTGTATCAAAATAGACTTATGTTGTCTCTAAACTATCTAAAATAAAGAGAGTTCAAATAAATGAAGTTGCATGAAATTTCAAGATTTAAAAAAAAATAGCTGAAATTAGCCGTTTTGACAGATTTTTTTCGCTACACGCGCATTATAAAAATTACATAATTTTCCTCTGGCCATTTTTGCTCAAAAAAAAAATTTGTTTATAAAACAAAGTCGTCTCCTCTAAAATGTTAACCTTCCACGCCATTGGGAACCTATTTAAGTAAGTATGTTTTAGTACTTTTGATATGCGAGATAAGATTCATAAATGAAATAAATAAATGAAATTTGTTCTTTTGAAAAGAAATCCGTATTCTCAAACATTGCCGTATTATCTCACAAATTACACTTTTACAGGGATAAAAGTTTTGTATAGTGACAATCCAATTGCTATACTACGATTACAATGAGCTATATGTTGCGATCGATCCTATAGGTAGGCCTGAATTTGATATTTAACGATTACTGAAGCATTATTTCTATTTACATGTTTTCCATTATAGTATACAGTTGTGTAGCGTGATATAGCTTTAAAATTCAACAATTTATATAAGTTTAAAAAAGAAGAAGATCAACGTTTTGAAATTGACATGTCTACAACCATATTTTTTTTTAATTTTAATTTACGCGTTATCACTGCATGGTTCTTACATACTTTTATTACTGTACATTTCACATTATACAAATTATCAAAAATAACATTCATTAAAACATTGAAAAGGAGAAACACCAGGGCCCTATTTCATAAAAAATAAAATCAACCTAAGTCTAAAATTTAGGATTCATCCTATCTTTTTTTATACGAAAAGAATTCAAAAAAGTCTTTATTTCAAATTCCTATATGAAGTAAAAGATAATGATGATAATAACATTGAGATAAACTCAAATTTAAAACTTTATCCAGAGTTCACATGACTAATTCGTCCTAAGTTCCATGACTTAGGTTGATTTTAACTTTTATGAAATTTGTGTGAGCACAATATATAGGACTGTCCCACCAGATTCCAAAAAAGAAATAAATCTACTCATTCAAACCATGTGAAAAAAAGACAAAATAGATCGAACATTTCACATGAACGCGTATAATAAAAAAAGGTTCATCTTTAAAGATCCCAAAGATCGGATCCAAAAGATCTTCTATCGGTGCCTCTTAGTTGCTGAACTGGAAACAGATGCATCTGCGCGTAGAATGATAATCGACCCTTTAAAGGGAAGTTCAACATGACAACGTGATGCAGTGTGACTAAAGTAATTAAAAATACTGTACAGGGGAAGTTAATTTTAAAGTTTTTAAACACATTGTTTGGAATGTAATGTGCGAACCAAGTGTACTTTAAGTCCCATCCAGAATTTTAGGGTTAGGGGTTAGGGTTTAGGGGTTAGGGTTAGGGTTAGTTTTAAGGTTAGGGTAAGGGTATAGTTTTTGATGGGACCTAAAGAATACTTTTTCCTAATGTGCTAAATAAGTTGGGTACATACATGTATTTTTGTTTTTCGAGTACGAAACTTCTATTGAAATCTATAAACATTTTTATTATTAAGCATGTGAGCACCTCTAGGACCGTCCCACCAAATTCCAAAAAAGAAATGAATCCACTCATTTAAACCCTGTGAAAAAAGACAAACTAGATCGAGCATTTCACATGAACGCGTATAATAAAAAAGAGTCATCTGTAAAGATCCTAAAGATCGGATCCAAAAGATCTTTTATCGGTGCCTCTCTGTTGCTTAACTGGAAACAGATGCATCTGCGTGTAGTATGATAATCGACCCTTTAAAGGGAAGTTCAACATGACAACGTGATGTAGTGTGACTAAAGTAATTAAAAATACTGTACAGGGGAAGTTAATTTTAAATATAGTTTGATCACATATTGTTTGGAATGTAATGTGCTAAAAAGTTGGGTACATAATGTATTTTTTGTTTTTCAAGCACGAAACGTTTTTTGAAATCTAAAGCTACACTGTAAATTTGTTTTTTTGAATTTAAACATTTCCTTGTACACTTAATTTGACACTTTTCAGTAGAAATGTGTTTTAGAAAAATGTAGTTCTTTTGATAAGATTGTCAAAATCATACATTATATATTGGAAGTTACATCATTATGTATACATGATCCCATCTAGAAATACATGCTTAGGTTTCAAACACTAATCAAAACACTAGTTTGTCCATACTTACTAAACATGTTTAATATCTAATCACAATCTAAACATTAGACTCTTCAGCAGAATGATATTGAATACACTGTTTTCAATGAACAAATGTTACTTGAAATCTGAGTAAGAGTCGGACATGCTTAGGTTGTAAACATGTTTAGCTACCTAAACACCAGTTTGTCCATACTTTCTAAACACCTCATTTACAGTGTATTTTGTATTATTAAGTGGTCTGCGATCGTGCTCTGTCGTTGTCTCTGCCGTCTCTTTGACGCATCACGAGGTAACAGCCCCATTCATATATCATTAGAACACGTCAACATTAAGCCGTTAAGGTTTCCAAACAAAATTACTAAAATGGCATCAAAATAAAGTTACTAAAAAGGCGTTTACGATCTTATGTAAGTTATGCACATTATGCCCTTTAATAAAACCATACCTTTTGTTAATTCTTTACAGAAATTAGCCATGATCTTGCTAACATCAGTGTGCAACTCTGCTCAAACTATCATCAATGTGAGGCGACAAAACGACAGACGGGCGACGCAATTCCACAAGTTTGCCATTGCGACGCTGCGTGTCACTATTTCAGCGACTGTTGCTTCGACTACTATGATGAGCCATTTGTAGAACCAACCTTAACTGAATTACATGCGACATTTAAAAGAAAAGGTATTCTGCAATCAGATTGGAAATGCCATAAGATAGGAAACACCAATTTTTTAGCAGTGTCCAGATGTCATGAAGCCATTAGCGTCATATCAGATAAATGCCATCACCCTAACTGCAATGACACTTTGTCATTTGTACCAGTGACTGACACTACTGGCATCACATATAGGAATTTGTATTGTGCTCTTTGTCATGGCGTTGAAGTATCAAGCCTGACGCCTTGGGCAGTTGAGGCAAAGTGCAACACCGCATTTAAAGAACGTTTACAAGATCCTGCAGGCTTTCAACCATATGCTATACTGCTTTGTAGAGAATGCCAGATGGCACCACAGATACCTAGCAGTCTGGTAAAGAATCCGTTATCATCAAGACACTGTTTCCCTGATGTTGTGTCTACATGCAATGGACATGACATTGATCAGCAGTCAGGATTACAGAGAGCATGTGATGCCTACACTGCCGTCATCAATGCTGACGGTACCGTTTATCGCAATCCACATTGCTTTCTTTGCAACACGAATGAAACAACTTTAGAAAACACCACTCTTGGATGCAATACTCAAGATATCCCTAGATTGTATTCTATTCCAAAAACACCATCTACGAAGAATTTGCCGATCGGGAAAAAGGGCAAAAATCCACTTGGTCCGAGCATAAGTATGACATCGATCTTATCGGCAGGTGATTACCAATCGTCACTTCCAGGAGTCCCGCTGTCTATCATCCTAGATTTCACTTCTGATGAAAGCAGTAGTGTGCGAATATTCTATCGGAAGGAAATTATTAGGGAGACCAAGATAAGTTGCCCGGATGGACAGGTGTATGTCGAGATGCCTTTGGGCGGAGAGTGCGTTGGTCTACAATGTAAACATGGCAAGGTTCTCGTGGATGGAGAGTGTGTTCTTCCACCAGCTTCTAACAGAGTGCTCGATACTAATAACATCGTTTGCGGAAATAATTCTAATATAACTGTTGTTTTAACGGCAGATGTTATCTCATCAGAAAGCATCTGCAATAATCTAACTGTGGGTGATATTTACAGCAAATGTATTTTTGGTGTTGCCGAATTTCAACTGCACGACCTTCGCTGTAAAGAGTTTGACGGAAGCAAAACAGGGATCTCAATTGAATTCAAAAGCACTGATCATGACTATTTCAAGCACGCGTTATTTCACGCGATTGATCAACTTTATCAACCACATGATCTCAAAAATAACCCGTGCCTTTCATACGTTTTGGACTCAGTTTCTATCACTCAATCATGTCTAGATCAGAATGCAAAACTGTCTTGTTCTTCAAATTGGCATCCTGTTGAACACATTGCCGAAGATGTTTTGAGAGAAACTCTGTACAACTATGGAAATACCACGTCAACCAGACCTCCTCTTGATAATTTTATCTCTCGCGTCAGATACACATCAAGTAGAAGTAAATACAACAAAATGACCGAGATAAAACAGTGTCATTATGCCAAAACATTACAATGTCCATATATTACTTTAAACTCTACTCTATTCAAAAAATCTGAAGACAACGATACTATAATGTACGTTCCTCAAAGTACCATCTTCGGTCCTAATGAATATGTAATAGTATCAGACAATCTTATCGAAGTTTGCAATCTATTTGAGCACTGGACATTTAAGAATGAATCAAGCTCTGAAATATTCTTCACATATTCCGAATTCCAAATACTTCTTAGCTTAGTCGGATCTTCGATCTCCATGTTAGCCTCGACAATGACCTTCATAACGCTGATCATATTTCCAACTCTTAGGAATACCACAAATCGCTTAATTATGAACCTTATTGTGGCATTATTTATTGGGCAACTGCTTCTAATATTGGGTGGACTGGCAGCTCAACATGATACTGTATGTTTAGCAAGCGCCGTTATCTCGCATTACGTATGGCTTACGGTATTCACGTCAATGAATTCTTTGGCATTTGATCTGAATAGGACATTTGCACATTCAAGTTATCTCCAATCTATCAACAACAGAAAGAAGGATACTCTCATCTACATGGCCTATTCGTGGGGCAGTCCTTTACTGGTCATAATACCTTGCTTAATTCTGCACTTCTGCCAGTTTGAAACCCGGCTTCATCTCCATTACGGTCACGATGGCACGTGCTGGATTGGTGATGGTATTGCTAACTTGGTCACATTTGCGACTCCTGTTGCTGGATTCCTATTGGTCAATTTCTTGCTGTTTGTTCAGACTGTGCATGGGATTTGGTCGACAAAGAGGTCGACGAATAGAGTCTACACAGATGGCTCAGTTCTGAATAGAGCTGTGAAAGAACTCCTCATCTATGTAAAGGTATGTCATTTTCACAATTTTGTCATGTGACCAAGCAAATCTGCACTTTTGTGTAATATTTCCATTTTAAAGAAGAAGTCATTTGATTTTTGCGATCTTCTTCTGATAAATCGTTATCAAGGTCAAATTGGAAGATTCAAATTGTGTGTTTTATTCTATTGCGATAAAAGCAAATTTTTGCCACAAATGTCTGTTAGAATCTTAACTGTTGCATTTACACGATGGATTGTATTTGAAAAAAAAAACCAGTCACAATATGAGCAACACGAAGCAATCCATAAAAAATGATCTACAATATCAAAATAAAAAAAACAAACCAATAAATTTAAACAAAATTCAAAAATCCATTTACTAATACGGTATTATCTATAGTTATCCTTGTCGCGGATGTAGGATCTTAATTTTACGGGGGCGGAGGGTGTGTTTTTCAGCTTTTATAACAAAAAATTGACCAAATTAGGCTGATTTTGCAGGATTTTGCCAATTTTACGGGGGGCGCACGCCCCTTCCGCTCCCCCCTGGATCCGCGGCTGAAGTTTCTTTCCTGTGTTTGCTTCCATCAAAATTTTCTTTGGAAGTAAAGCTGACTACATTGTAAGCAAAAGACAATATCTAGTAGGAGTATTCATAATTCTTTGTTATATTTGGTTGTTAAAATACTAGTATATATACAAAAAGATAAATCAAATATATTCATGGACCCAGACAAAATGGACATTACAGCAGAATGGTTAAACAATTTAGGCTACCAATCCTGATGAATCTATTCAACGATTATAGGAGAATTATATATTCTCCATACAATGCACATAGATAAAATGGATCCGGACCAAGTATAGAGGGTTTGCACGACGCCCGTTTTCGCCGCCATCTTGGTGCCTTTGGTGGGCGCGGAGTACTTTGTGAAGTAAACAAGACATCAAAATCGGCTATAACTTGTGATTGACTTCAAATCATGACTTGAAAATTAAACTAAATAAATGTAATATATATTCTTGTGATCTTTAGTCGTGATTTGGTATCGTGCATATTGCAGTTATCGTCCACTGCACGCTACACCACAGAGTAACAGAGATGACACTAAGCTCAAAGCCCAATCATAGCGTAGTATGTGGACAAAAACGAACATTCAAAAGACGTCATCAGTAAATAATCAATACATGTATTAATAACAGTTTTCACGCTAGACTAATTTCATGATGTCTTACATGAAGAATGTACAAGACGAGGACGCATTTTGAAGAATGTTGCACAGCATGCATTCAATAAGCGTAATACAAAGTTAGGATTTATTTGAGTAGGATTATTCATAATGCGTCCTCGGACCTCGTTTTTGTAATGGGAGCCACTGATCACGCAATCAGCCATGAAACGTTAACCAGCGCCTATTGAGAAATGGTAATCAAAATAATGAGCTATGAAGTATATGGGGATAAAATGTCAGGAGCCTGGCTACACGGTGATCTTTGCATTGCTAATACAAGCCTACGTGTTTTTTCAATGTACCCTATCAGGTCCTTAAAATTATCATATGGTAAAGAGTATGGTGTCATGAGAACGAGAATTTCATGATCTTAATTGACATATGTGTTCAAAGTTGATAGGTTAAGGGACGCGAGCGTGATGGGCCAATGAAAACGGTTGGTATTTCGAAACTCCATAGCGAATGTACTGACCGGGGTCTTGTTACAAAATGTACCTAGTCAGGTTTACCCTTTGGTCTTTTGAGTTCCAAAAAAATATCACATGAAAGCTTAAAAAATCATGAACAAAATGGTAAATGTTCAAAAGAAATCGGCCGGTTAGTTTTGATACAGCGATCTTGGAAAGTTATTATCCTATACCTAATACACGGGAAGATATCTCGGGGTCATGCATCAATTACGAGTGTTGTGTGTGCATTGTATACGAAATGTTGCTGATAACTGCAATATGGTTACTGCAAAAAGATTATAATATGACGGGACTTTTTGTTTGCCGGCCCATGAAAATGGTGTTGTGAGTACCATGTGACGTCACGTGCAAACCCTCTATACTTGAGGTCTCATTGAAAATTTTAGGGTTATGGTTAGGATAGGGTTAGGATATATGTTTAGGGTTAGGTTCGGAGTCAGTGAGTTATAGGGTCAGGTCATATGTTTGGGCTAAGTTTTTGGGACCTAAACTTGTCCCATCACGTGACCAATCCAGCGGGTCAGACAAAACCTGGCGGAGTGTTGCAGGTTAGGGTTAGGTTAGAATTATGGTTTAATTTTATGTTTAGGGTTAGGATCAAGTTATAGTTACTGAGTTAGGGTCGGGTCATGGGTTTTGATGGGACATAAAGTAGGCATGTAACTCTATCACGTGACCAACTCAGTTGACCAACTAGCGCTGTTAAGGATATCCTTTTCTCTTATTGTTTTGGCTATGCATGGCTTGCGCAAGGTATTGGTAATGAGTAATGAAAACGAATTCTTAAACGCATTCGCCCAGAGAGTTTCTGACATTTCTCATCAAGATTGGGTGGCAGATATTTCATCAAATAGTCGTCTGATCTTATATCGGGAATACAAGAAAATACGCATTTCTGAGTATTATCTTGATGTTTTTACTGATAATCGATTTATAACTGTTTAGCAAGATTGAGATGTTCTAGTCATTGTCTTCGAGTTGAGACAGGACGAAGAGAAAATTTGGCTTATGATGAGCGTATATTTGTTTTCTCTGCGACGCTGAAGAAGTAGAAGATGAATTGCACTTTCTTTTAAAATGCGACTTCTTCAATGATATACGAGCAAAATGTTTACCCTCCTGTTTTAACTCAAGACCAACAACGGCAAACTTCATTTCCATTATGTCTTCATCAAATGAGCATATTTTAAAAGAACTTGCTCTGTATTGTCATCATGCTTTGTTTATCAGATATAATATTGAAAAAAATTAATGATATTTTCTATGTGTACGTGTTTCTAAAGCTATAATATTTATAGTATTGATTTTGTATATGTGAAAAGGGCCGGTGGCCTATATTTACATTATAAATAAATCTCTCCAATTGGAGAGGCTAAACTGAAACTGAAAACCAAGAAACGTTGTTTTCTCCAAACAAGTTCAGATAGGGATTAATTCTTTACTCGAGTTTACCGCTACTGAATTACTGAGAACATTCACTATTTTATCCTGTATGATTTTTCCTTTCCAGCTTTCAACACTTATGGGCTTCACGTGGATTACCGGCTTCATAGCCTCTTTCACAGGACTAACACCAATGTGGTACATCTTCATCATTCTCAACTCACTACAAGGACTTTTTATCTTCATGTCTTTTACTTTAAATCGAAGAGTTGGAAGTTTGTGGAAGAAACGGTTTTGGTCACCAAATCACGATGGGGTTAATCGCAAATTCAAGAGGAGTGGATTAAAAAGCCGTGTGACGTCAAATATACCACAGAACAATACAAACGTGACTGCGTTGTCTTATAACTCATTCCGGGTTACACATCACGGAAAGACAAACACAACACAAAAGACTCAAGTCCAGAGTAACTGTGCCCGGATGCCGCATCCTGACAGGACAAATACATTACAAAAGACTCAAGTCCAGAGTCACAACAGGTCCAATACATTACAAAAGACTATGGTCCAAAGTAATAACTCTATCCGGGTGCCGCATCCCGACAGGACAAATACGTCACAAAAGACGCATACCCAGAGTAAAGTCTCTCTCCAGGTACCACATCATGACAGAACAATTACGTCACAAAAAACTCAGGTACAGAGGAAGCAGTCCGGATAACTATATTCATATACCGTAAAAACTCGGTAAATGGCACGTTTCTATGGTTTCTTCTTCATCGTGGCTATATGGGCGAGACAAACTATTATCATTAGAATGAATACAACTTACATTGGATTTTTATCATCGTTTAGCAAATCAGATTTTTTGATTTTGTGGCAGGCCTAAAGACCATATTTTGGAGTAAAACAACGCGTGTCATACACTGGGTTTGTACAGTATCATTGTGTACATTTTGTTGATTTACAAACATTTACAGTATTCATTAATGTTTATTGAATGTCTTTATGAATTATGTTAACAACTGATAAAACAATGATAACAATTATGATGATGAATTTGTCATTTCGAGGAAAATAACGTCTTCGTGGAGAAATACGCAACTGAATTTATACATCATAAATTTACTAATACGGTATTATCTACACTCTTAGAAAGCCAGGATCAAATATGAGACAAAAAGGATCAATTTTGATCCTTTTTAGGTATCAAATATGAGCTTACCCTTTAAGGATCAAAGTGATCCAAAAATAAGGATCACAATTCTTGATCCGAAAAAAGGATCAAATATTTCTTATAAAAAAGATCTGCCTAAAAATATCTCACTGAACTTACCCTAGCAGGGTTTGAACCCACGCCGCACGTACACCATATTACGTCACAAAAAACTCGGGTACAGAGGAAGCAGTCCGGATAACTATATTCATATACCGTAAAAACTCGGTAAATGGCACGTTTCTATGGGTTCTGCTTCATCGTGGCTATTTGGGCGAGCCAAACTATTATCATAAGAATTAATACAACTTACATTGGATTTTTATCATCGTTTAGCAAATCAGATTTTTTGATTTTGGGGAAGGCCTAAAGACCATATTTTGGAGTAAAACAACGCGTGTCATACACTGGGTTTGTACAGTATCATTGTGTACATTTTGTTGATTTACAAACATTTACAGTATTCATTAATGTTTATTGAATGTCTTTATGAATTATGTTAACAACTGATAAAACAATGATAACAATTATGATGATGAATTTGTCATTTCGAGGAAAATAACGTCTTCGTGGAGAAATACGCAACTGAATTTATACATCATAAATGTTTTTTCCCGCATTATTTGGATTTAACTCCCATAACCCGGACTCTTGGATTTCATGCTAAGGTACTAATATGACGTCTTTCAAATGTCGAGTATATCAACCATCCTTTTATTTGCAAAAAAACGTGACAACGAATGTCATAGATGTTACGAACAATTGAGGGTGTGTCGTTATTAAGGGGATGTCAAACAAAAACGAAGATGTTTGGAAGATGTATTTATCCTTTATGGCTATTGCAATATTGAAATCATGAAATCTATATCAGGCAAATATCTTGTAAGTTGGGTTTCTTACATTACTGATGATCTACCGTACTTGCACCATACTTCGGAGAGGCGGCGCAAAGGGGATCATAGGGATGCTTGGGATTTGTGAAACACATTTCTGCCTCCCTTAAATAAAATAACAGGGATGGTTATGGCTTTTTGTAATTATGCCTGAAAATTTGAATTTCTCAATACTTTTGCACAGTGAAGATCTAAGCATCTAAAACCTGAAGATAATCATGCCTGAAATAAATTGTGAAATACTGGCTCACATGTGTGCAGTCAGCCTTGATTCACATAACAGTGGACCAGTGGAAGGATTTGATTTAAGAATGCACTGTTCAATTGACTAACAAAGTTGTCCAAACCAAAGGTGCAGGTTGGTCATCCCTACTGGCGCCGCCTATGCCTATGTATTAATTTGAAAATATAAGGGATTGCCTTTTTAAAGACAATTTATGTAGCATATTTCTATTTATTTTCTGTAAATATAGTGGTTCGGAAACCCCGGATTGAAATCCATTTAACGTCAAACATTATGTATTGTGAAAACGACTTATTGTTATTGTCCATATCTTTCTTGTAAATTGAAATAAGTCAATCGAGAGTCGGAGTATACAACCCCGGGATACAACCTTATCAATAAAACTTTGTTCTCATGAAATAAGTAGTTTGAATTATTCTCATTTATAGGCATATATTTCCATCAAATTTAAACTAAAATCAAATAGTTTAAATTTGATGGAAATATATGCCTGACAAATTATTGAAACTTGGACAGAGGCATTTTACACCACTTGTAATGCAATCGAGCATATCATCAAAACCATTGAACCATATCACTTGATTTTTTTTACACAAAATAGTCTATGACCATGATGACCTGTGCATTATATTTCATTTCTTTTTATTTCATTGTATTCTTTTAAAGTTATGACCCTTCGAAGCTAGGAGTTAATTCTTTCTGGGACACCCTGTATAACGTACTGAAATGGACCCTGGATGGCGTACACTAATTACGGCCATAAGAACATTAATGATATTACATTAAGAGCTTTTCTTTTGTATTTCTTGATATTTTAAAACAGCTGGCGAAAAAGTGACACTAAACGTCGAAGGTTACCCTAAAAAGCACCTACTAGTATATTTCTAAAGACATCGTCAACACCAATGGGCCAAAATCTGACCCTTTTCAACGGTTTTTTTTTCTGACGAGAATGCGAACCAAACATTGTCCTCAGCCCACCACCCCATCCCCGGATAAAGTCTTAATGACAAGTACTGAAACTGATTTTAATGCTGAGGAATAAGATATAAAAGTCAATGACAACAAGTTGCTGGCAGTAGCGTCAAGGGGTGAAATAAACTGCTCAGGAACAGCCTACATGCCAAGGTATGAAATGTCAACTGGTCTGCCACCCTGTGGGGAAAGATGATAATAATGATTAAATCATAAGACCGTCTATGATTAAAGGTACATGATCCTTTTGTTTCAACTTGTGCTCAAACTTTTTTATTTTCCAGATTTTGATATAATGCAAAATTTTACGACCTACCAGATATTTACTGGTCATTGTGTCTCATTATGGAAATCTAATCAGGTTATACAGACCCGGGGGGGGGGGGGGGGGTTGCCACTTTTGGCTTGGGGGGGGGGGGGGGGGGGGGGGGGGTGGTACTCAACTTTGGTCTGGACGGGGGTGTGCGGCTGGGACCGCCGAACCCATACCCATCTTTAAGGGTAATTTTTGAGTAAAAGTACACCCATGTTTAGGGATTTTGCTCCAAAAATGGGCTGATTTTTCAAAATTACACTTTTTTGGACCATTTTAGCGTATTTTCTTGAAGATGTGACCCATGTTTAGGGATTTTGGTGCTAAAAAACGGGACCCATGTTTAGGGATTTTTTGTGAAAAAGCGACCCATTCTAGCGGACATCCCCGTGTACCCTTATATGTGACCCCCCCCCCCCCCCTGGTATACAGAAAGGTATAGGATACTTTGAAATACCAAAAATGTTTTCACTAAAGTGAAGGAAATGATTTTGTTTTAAAAATATAACTGAAATTAAAACTATAAGGAATAGAAATGTTGAAAAGAGTGATAATCTTGAAAAAATTAGCCTAAAATCTGGGACTGAGTTTCAACAAACAGAAACATCCATCTTTGAAGGTTTGTATTCCGATCACGTTTTCGACCCTAACCACTTTCCAAAATCAAATTGGAGATTTTGATACCACAAGGAAACCCATATTTTTCTCTTATCCACCCTGGAATAACCACAGCAAATGTTCAGGCCCACATTTTTCGTTAAAGATATATGGCCAAAATAGCGGTGAACTATTAAAAGATTTTGTTGACAAAAATATCATATAGTTTTGCATGGGTGATTCTAAAACAAATTTTTGTCTGTATCAATTTTCCCTAAGAGCTCCTAAGATATGCACATCAAGCTTCACATTATGTTATCTGTAGGTAATGACCTTTCATTACAAAATGAAATAAGTATATGCAAAATTTCTCACCAGTTCGGAATACCTACCTTTACAGCACAATAAAACTCAAATGGCTCATTACAATTTACAATCTTTACTCTGTTCTTGACATTTAAAGATTTTATTAATCATAATTTTGATAAACCACAACCCCCGGGCCATAACCACAGTTACCATGGGAGGTGGAAGGATTTTGAAATGTAGGGGGAAAACCCCAGGAAGTAGGATAATCCGGCCTGGTTTAGATCTGTGTGGGATATTCCATTGCAATAAGATTGTTAGATTTATAGAATTGGTATTAAATTATCAGTGAGTACTACAAAAAGATTCAAATTAGTCACCTGAAATTTTCTTTACACAGTATTCCCTGACCAATGCCACATGCACCAATAATCATATACAAAGTGTCCCAGAAAAAACCTTCCAATCTTTGCTTGTAATTTTCCTAGGTTTAACGGAAAGTCAGAAAGTATATAGGTTGCATTTTATAGTCCATGAATTGAACTTTAAAATATTGTTTGTTTCATTTCAATCAGTAATCTAGAACAGAAGTTATGCTTTGTCAAATATTTGGATGTAAAAATTTCTTGTCCAATTTCATGACTTTGTAAGTTCCCCTTGAATAACGTTCTATTGAGTATTGTCCTTCATCTGCTCACCCTACCATAACAAAGTTTATCACTTTATTATGTGCATGGTATTTGTTATATATGTTGAAAAAATGAACAAATTTGATGAAAATGTAAGACAGATATGATAAATTTTCCGAGGTGACTCATTTTTATTTCATTCAGAAACACCACTGCTTTATGACCAATAATCATCAAATTGTACTAGACAAAAATCCACCCAAATATTTGATAAAACATGACTTATGGTGTATACTACTAATAGAAATGAAACAAACGGCTTCGGAATGTTCAATTCATGGACTATAAAATGCAACCTTTACATACTTCCTGACCATCCATTAAACCTAAGAAAATTACAGGCAAATATCGTAAGATTTTTTCTGGGACACCCTGTACAGTGAAAACTCTTTATAACGAAGTTGCTTGGCCAGACAAATTACTTCCGTATATCCAATATTTTGTTATATCAGGGTTTATAAAACAGCGAAAAACAAAGGAAATTAGGTAGATGGTACAGAAAAAATAATTCTTTATAACAAAGCTTTTCTTATATATACATCAGATTTCATTATGATGGGTTTCTATTGTATATTGAATGATTTCTGGTACTTAGCACAAGACTTGACACAAATTGTATCAATTATATTTGCATTTTTGAGACCTTTGAAAGATCTCACACCTATGAATTAATACTATACACTCAAAATTATGACTATTGTACTGTTGATGAATTTCTTCACAGTTAAGTCCGTGTCTAGACGAGGGTTTCCTGAAACTTTATGATGTGCCAAATCTTGAAGCACAATTGGCAACTCTGAAAATGTTTACAAGGTTGAAATGACACATTGGCATAAAATTGGCAGAGGCTAAACAAGACAAGAAATGCATCATATGACCCCAGAGAATTCATACACATCCACAGCAAATTGATGCACGTAACACATGGAATACTTACAGATATGTGACCAAGCACCAAAAGGAGCTGCAAAGGCAGCAGCTTCATTTTGTGCTACAAGTAAAAATACATGCAAAGGTTGTAATTTGATAATTTTGCAATATTTATTACTTTTATTAAAACATTTGCAAAGTTTCATTTAAAAAAATGACCAGAAATATGACAAAAGTCAACATTTTTATGAAGACCATCAACAGGAAAACGTACGATTAACTCATCTTAGTTTTACCATTTACTGCATGAAAACTTTTTATCTACTTTTTCCAAGCTTTAACAGACCATAATTTGACTTATACATTTATGGTCAATTTTCATGAAAGTAGTGCATTTTGAGTTAGAAAAAGTAAACAATTTTGGTCTTGAAATTTCAATTTTTGGGTCTAAATCATTTGTATAGCCAATGCCTATAACGGGAAAAATAATTTTGTCAACAACACTTCCACCGTTTTTTCACAGCATGGTCTTAAACATTTTGTATGGAAAAAGAATAGGGTTTATTACGTTATCCAAAATTTTAATTGCCGAAAACCGCGCACGGTTATTATCATCAGACACGATATTTGGAGTAAATATTATTTTGTATAATACAAAGTTTGAATATTAGATTG
>JXSR01S037779.1:278288-289389 GCA_000969725.1 Ophiothrix spiculata
CATCAAACCTAAGTGTAAGTGTAAGTGTAAGGTTAGACAGGGTTCAAAGGAAAATCACTCCGGTAGAATTTTATAGGAGATCAATTGTTGTTGAATGTAGGTCTAGTTATGAAGAAAGGCTTACCAAACTCAGTTTGTTGAATTTTATTTTGTTTGTTGATCTTGGGTATGAGGCTATTCTCTAAACAAAATTTATTGATGCTACAGATGTATATCAAGAAAGAGTCAAAGATTTGTTTGTAAAACATTCCTTTTACATCATAGATTGCAGATAAATCAAAAGAAATTTGGAGTCTGCATTAGATCTTTTGAAAAGGCCAATTTTAATAATTCAACTATAGGGGGCAGTATTTATCGTCGACAATGACAATTAAAAATAAAAGACTATCTATATATGTGATTACTCACCCCGAAAAGGGGGACTTTGCGACAGAACACTTTTCGAGAAACTGATGAAAATAGGCAGCGAAAAAAAAAAGAAAATAATAAGAATTTCCAGCAGATTTTCTGTTGTAAAATGTGATGGCCTTGATCAATTTCAACAAGTAAGGTGTCATTTTAAAGCTTAGAAAATGCTGTAACAGATGAAGTGATAAAATCAAAATTGATATCATCTGCAAAGTCCCCCTTTCGGGGTGAGCCATCACATATTTGATTTTGGTTTGAATTTGACAATGAAACTTTGCATGCTCTCATTATTACCGCTAATACTTTGAATGATGCAAAAATCTCAAAATACTTGGGGGAAAAATTGGGGATGATGCTGAACTTGTCCAATGCCCCTCTAAGAATTTTCCTGGACCAGTTAAGGGTTAAGCAAATTTGATGTTAAAATTATAACAATACGTTGGGCTTACCCTCAGCTTTTTCTTGTCTGCTTGGAACGTAGCCTCCATCTTGGATTTGCCGGCCGTTACGGTTGCCAAGGAGTTAGCTAGCGTTGCCAGCTGTTCCTTGAGCTGCTCCACTGTCCTCTGTTGACCTCCAACATCCTGAGATGCAGTAGAACTAGCGTCATCAGAACCTGTTTCTGAAACCTTCAGAAAATAAGAAATGATGAAAAATAATGTCCGAGTTAGGCAAAGAAAATAAACAGGGCCCGACCGACCATAAATTTGCGTTTTTGACGATTTTTTTTTAGTTTTGCCAAAATCATATAAAATCAGCTGTTTTTTTGCCAAAATTTAACCATTTGGTTATTTTTTAACCCTAACCAACCTGGACCATACAACGACAATACAATCAAATTTCTGAGAATACAGCATTGTATACTGAGCTGCATGGTGTAGGATTACAAGCACAGTCTTTGCAGGTTCAAGTTCAAGTTCATGTATTACTCACACACAAACCTTGTGTGTTTTGCTGTATAGGCAAGGACTGAATAGCTTGCCTTTTTTTCCTGTGTGGTCTAGGACTCTATGCACTTTGGTGTGCCAGGGTAAGGGTTAAAGAAAATTTCTTTGTAAAAAATTAATTTTTTACCCCCAAGTTTTTTCTGATTTTTGGGTTATTTTAGGCAAAAAAAAATTTGAAAAAAAAAAAATCCCCCGAACGACAACCCTACTTGAAAGGTCGTCCCGCCTGTAAAACAGGATATGGTTATTTTTGGTTGCCTAATCGGTTAATAAATGCGATTCATTTTGCGAGTGAAATGTGACAAAATCAATGTAATAGTGAAGTTTGATGCCAGTGAAGTTTGATGTGTCCAATCAAGCTTTGATTTAAAGATTCGAGAACCAGGAACGCCTAGAGCTTTTAAAAACGTTTCCCCTGGTTCCAGATCAGTTCGGCGGAACTCACAATTCGGATACGTATCCGAATTCGGATATGGGTTTACATCCGGGTACCTAAGAGTATCATTATTCGGATACGTATCCGAATTCGGATATGGGGCTACAACAGGTATAGCGGCGAGCTCGACAATACGAATAGGCCGATAAGGGGTGGTGCGTTATGAGTGGAATGAGACAAATATATCTTTTATGAAGATGAGTTTTTTATTATGATGGTGATTTAATAGCTTTTAATGTTATTTGCGTTGTTATAAATTTATAGGTTTACAGTACAGATTTGATTTGATTTTATTTTTATTTTTATTAGAACTTATGACAATCGTGGCTGATATGCCAAATATATAATTACAGCATATAAAAACATCAAATATAACATGAAAATTTTACACATCAAAACATTAAAAATAATTAAAAAAGCAAATAAAATATAAGGAATTTACAGGAAGCAACAAAATTGAAAGCATTTGAAAAAAAATCATATTGCACATTAGTTGAAACTGCAGAAACAACCATGGCGAGACTAGAGAAGGTAAACAAGCTACTGGTTTAGCAGACTTAGGTATAAATATGGCACTATTTTTTGTATCGATCAGTCCTAGCCCAGAGCGTCGAAAACTTCTTACTATTGCGCAATGACCGCCCACTCCTCTCTAGGTGGGATGAGAGTACTTGTGCGGCTAGTTTTTGAAAGCTCTTCAGAAAACCTTTGACAGTGGTTCTCCCTCCTATCAGAGAGTGTGTCAAGATTGCATAGATCAAGAGCATCATCATAAGACAAGCACTATCTCCCCAGGATTGTTCTGCAGGCCCTCTTTTGAATTTATTAAATTTCATTGCACTGTTTAGCTGTAAGCTCAGAATGCCATACCACATAAGCGTACTACGCTATTCTCAGCTCTTCGGGGGAAAACCCAAAGCGCTTCAGAGTTCAAAGCAAGAATAACCTGGAATTTTCCTTTAGTTATCATCTTGTCCACTTGGACATTCCATTTAAGGTTATTCTGTAACCATAATCCCAGCACTTTGGCTGTGGAGACATAGGTAAGTAGCTCAGATCCAATTTTCAAGTCACGATGGTAGAGGTCGTCTAGAAAAATTGTCTTGGATGGCTTGGCACTTGCTGGAATTCAATTTCAAGTTATTGTCCATAGCCCACTCTGTACATTCATTAAGATCACTCTGAATTAAGCTGATACAACCACCAGAAAAGTTCTCAGCAAATGTCAAGTCAACCGCATACTTCCAATACTGGCTGCTAGCACTTTTAGCCGCATCATTAATGAGAATCTGGAAGCTGATGGGACCAAACTTTGTACCTTGAGGTAAAACCTTTTGGACAAAACATTTTTGAACCGAACACATTGTTGGCGGTTACAGAGGAAGTCACAAATCCAAGGAGCTATGGACCTACGGACTCCAATGTCGATGATCTTACATATGAGAAGGATGTGGTCAACAAGATCAAAAGTCCGTAAGCACCACAGTTCCTGTGTTGCGGCTTCGCTCTGCACCCTGAAACAAAAAATGAATAAGAGAAACTAAGTAATGAGCGGTAGAAATCCCTTTCACATTTCCAAATTGGCGGGTATCAATTAAATTTTCAACATCATTCAGGACCCACTTGTGATAAATCCCTCTGCAACTTTGGCAAAAATTGAAGTTAAAGAGACTGGTTTCAATTTGTCAAGAGTTGGCGACTGTTGTTTTGGGCCTGGATGGGGACTATTATTGCACTTTTCCATTGCATAGGAACAACACCTTCTCTAAAAGAACTATTAAGAACATACCAGAATGGTAAAATCAATTCATAAGAAAATTCGTTAACAGGTTTAGGAATAAGGATCAGGCCATCAAGGCCGTAGGCCAGGGGCGTGGGGGTGGTGTGTGGCTCGAAAAAGCTGGACGCTGGCGGGACAAATATAAAAATATCAGGACGATATTTTACTACTTTTACTGTCCCAAGATTTCTGTCCCGTAAATCTTTAGTCAAAATAAGCCAATTTTAATACAAATATAAAGGTTTTATATAGATTTTTGGCTGAAAATAGCAAAATTTACGGCCCTGATGATGATAACGGGCATGATTGGTACCAAATCAATAGGCATACATGTGATACACGGGTTTTAAGATGTCAATTTTCAAATCATGATGCCCTCTGTTCGGTTGGTATGCTGTGGTTTTTCATTGTTGACATAAATCTGAAGGATAAAAAAAGAAGAGCCTACATCTATTTTGGACCTTTCGAGTATTTCATGATTTGGCTTTTACAAGATAAAATTATTATAGGCCTAAACTATAGGGTCGTTTCACGAAAGGTCATTATAGATCGAATCTACCTCCCGAAGTGGTACAAAAACTGCAAAGCAATATCAGTTCAAGTGGGAATTTCTTTTGTGGTTTGTGGTGTATCCATGTTGGAGTGTTTTCTAACGTAGAATTTAACCCATGGCCTTTTGTGAAACTGCTTATAAATGTAACAACACCATCCGAACTCATTCTCCAAATGAAACATGCCTATGGTTCTTATCTTGCCATTATTTTTCGTTTCATTTCTGACTTATTTCCCATTTAATGATTTACAAATGAAACGGGTCGAAATACATATGTATACATGTACACAAATTTCGCAATGGGAAATTCCCTATTCACCATTCACCACTCGTAGAGTTCTAGATGATGCCTGAATTATAGTAGGCTACGGCCAAAGCGAGGCCTAAGCCATGTCATCATATCCATGTGCATGGCAAAGAAGAGGGTAGCACAGTCCCAGTAGCGGTAGGCCTATATTTAAAAGTCAACAACATTATCATCATTTGTTATCTAACAACGTTTTTACCAAATTGTGTTGCTTTCTGTGACCCGAACGTGTTTCTAAGCTGTTCAATGGAATTTGCACAGATAGAAATGACATTTGCACAGATACATTTATCATAGATGCAAGAAAGATTATCTACATGTACTTATCGGCTTGCGCCATCGATTTGTTACCTGCGCCAAGGACAATATGCGTCAGGCGTATCAGAATTCACATACCCTCCATATCCCAATTGTGATACGGGCATCTATATTATGATATGGGGGTATCCGAATTCGGATACGTATCCGAATTGTGAGTTCCGCCGAACTGAGATATGACCTAGCTGAAACAGTTGAAGGACTTGGGGAAATTTTTCAAAAAAATCAATAAATATATGGTATGGTAACAACTGCTAGGAAACTGTTTTAATGACATAAGAACGAGGGGTGGAGGGGCAACTTCCTTGAAAAAAGGTCCTAGTTTATTGGATTATGATCTGAATGGGGGCAATTGATGAAGAACACTTTTGCTCCTGAATGAGGACAACTGTTGGCCAAATTTGCCCTTTTGCTCCCCTTCAAAAATCTAGGCTAGTCCCTTTACATAATTTACAGCACTGCATTGTGGTCATTCAGACAGAGTCAGATATACAATGTATGAGAAATAAAGAGGTAAACTTTGTAACCTACTTCTATTGGCTTAATCTGACATGATAAATAAAACCATAATGAGGACAACTGTAGGGCAAATTTGCCCCTTTGCTCCCCATCAAAAACCTAGGCTATTCCCTTTAAAATTTACAGCACTGCATTGTGGTCATGAGAAACAAAGAGGTAAACTTTGAAACCTACTTCCTAAAGACCAGTTTCGTTTGTCCCATAATGCATCTTGAAAGTACCGCAAATACAGGCATTTCTGCTCGAACGACCATATTACTATACAACGTTCTGCGCATGATATCATTTGCGCAGAAGATAATAATTTGGTCAACTGATCGTTTGTGGTACTTTCAAGATGCATTATGGGAAATACGAAAGTTGACTATTGGCTTAATTTGACATGATAAATAAAACCATATGTGACCGTCCATCCCAAACCAGCAGTAAATGCCACCTCTTGTCATTTTCACTTTTTTAATTATTTGCAAAGACCATGCTGTAAGAATTAAAATGACACCATAATGAACTTCACACGATTTCCAGAAGCCAATTTATGGTCCGTCAAAGGTTGTCAGGGAGTAAAACGTATAACTGAGATAAACGCGTTCAAAGATCAGTCAGCCCTATATTTTCTGTTGATTGTATTGAGAATATGCAGATTTATTTCACATTTCCTATCATTTTCTTGAAATGAAACTTTGCTGGTATTTTGTAGTAAGCACAATTAAGGGTTGTGAATCTGTCAAAATATCAATTTCAGCAAATTACGACCTTGACATATTTTCAACTGTAGCGCAAAATGAAGTTTCTGGCATTTACTGCTCATACGGACTGGACAGACACATAGAGTGAATTTTGAATTAAAATTTGAATAATTTATTTGATCTCTATTATACCTGTTCATGTTTAGCACCAAGCGGGTCATCACTGGAGACAGGCTGTTCAGATTGTTCCTTCTCACTGCTATTTGCAGCTTGTCCTCCTGCTGAACTCAAAGCAGTCACAGATGCTTCCAAGGCCTCCTTCTCTTTGCTCAAACTCTTGTAGGCATGTACAACATCTGCGAAGAAATAAAGGAATCAAATATACACTTACAATCATGATGCAAGAACTCACCTGACCACATAAACCTATACTTTGAACATCACTTAGAGGGACTGGTCTAGATTCTTCCCACTAGTTTTTGACCTACATATTTTTTACATGAATTGATAGAACTTGTTTGAGCGCTCATAACAAAGAAGCTGCTGAGCGCTGTACATACTTGTAACAAAACCTAAGAAATATACAATCGTAACAAATACAAATTTTTAAAAATATAAAAAATATATGGTAACCTACAAGTACCTTTTCATGATTTTGAGGAATATTGGAGAAAATACCGCTTCTTTACCTACTTTATTTTTTGCCAACGGCGGTAAAAAAATTTGTGAAAACAGTGTTTCTAGTTTCAAAACGTAAAAAGATTTTGTTACTACACCTGTGATGGGTAAACAAATGATTTTTGATGAAATTGATTCTTTTTTAATATTTTTTAAATTAACTCCAAGAGCTTTGTTTGATCTTTTATCTGGTAAATCCATCTAAGGTACTAATTTAGGATTTAGAAAACACAGGATAGTCACACCACCATCAAAGAATAATATATTGAGCCATTTCTGTGTAAATTTTTGTACTTTTTTGGATTTTACTATACATTTAAGCTTTATTTCTAATATTTCAATAAGTTTTTAATTCTAAGTGGAACCTAGGCTAGTCCCTTTAACAGGCAGGAACTGTGAGGTTTTCCTTCATCTGCAGACTAAGTCAATCCCACTAACATGCATGTCACAGATACTGTGATTATCCATACAAGCTTTTCCATATCAATTCACAATGTGGCTAGGCCTGCACTATCTCCTCGGAAATCCGCAAGTTAAAAATGGCGGGTTTCCACCTGGGTTCGAACCCTGGACCTCTCGCATCCCAACCCAACTATCACTATGTCAAGCCACCGAGCACGCCATGCTTGCCATGGCAGCAATTTCGTGACCATTGGTAACTCCGGTCTATGACGTATTTGGACTTAGTCAATTTTCCTAACTATGTGGATTGTGAATTTCTAAACTATCTAAAGTTGGGAGATAGACAAACTGAACATAGGTACAAGGATATAAAGCTATAACGATACACACTAGCATACGAGATCAGAACTGATGCTACCGTATTTCTAATACATAATCAAATAAAGGAAAGGAGAAATACGCATCGTACACTAGAACATTAATCCTGATCTCGTATGCTAGTGTGTATCGTTATAGCTTTATATCCTTGTACCTATGTTCAGTTCGTCTATCTCCCAACTTTAGATATATATATAGTATAATAGAAATAGATGGTTGCAGCAGGAATGCTCCTGAACTATGGGTTGTCTCGTATTCTGTTTATGTGTTTGTGATGTACCGGAACCTTCTGCCACGGTACTTGGTTATTGAAACTCTCGGTTTATCTGAGAGGCCAAGTAGCTCAGTGGTTAGAGCGCTCGCATGACAAGCGAGAGGTCCGGGGTTCGAGTCCCTGTTAGGCCAGGATTTTTTTCAAATAAAATGAAATCCTGGCCTGTTTGTGATTTGTCCGATTGTTACTAATGTTCTAGTGTACGATGCGTATTTCTCCTTTCCTTTATTTGAATTTCTAAACCTTATTGGTGAATTCAGAGTCCAGCAATTTCATAACTGCAACATCACTCGATATGCAGTCTAGACGCACTATTAAAGAGAAGTGTGCTTTAATATTTAAAGACTGTGTATCAAGTGATGTTGCAGTGATGAAATCGCTGGACTCTGAACGCACCATAATGCACCATAAACATGCACAGTAGAGCTTTTTAAGGTGTTTGGTCCATGAGAGATCCGCCCGAAGAATTTTAGTAAAAATCGGCATGAATGATATTTTATCGATGTAGAACCAATTTTTAAAATAAAAATTGGGGGTCACCGGTTGGTTTAAAAACAGCATTTTTGGAGGTTTGGGAAAAAAAATTAGTACAGGGGTCTATGGGAAATGTGGCAAAAGTGAAATTATTTAGTTTTGATTCAAAAAATCTGCCCGAGCATTTTTGTTAATTTTTTCACAAAAGTTGCGCACAAGTATGTTCTTACAAATAAAAAAATAAAAATTGGGGGCCACCGACTTAGTTTGTGAGAAAAATAATAAAATATGGCAATTTTTAGCTTCAAAACACTACTCAGAGTATATGCGCATGTGTATTGCGGCACTAACCTACTCGGAAACTAGCGCATACTGGTACGCGTGGACGGCGCGTGGACCAAACACCTTAACTGGTAAAACCTGGTCATAATGAGCATCTCCTTGCACTGCTTACCTCTAAGACGTTGTTCATATCTAGAGAGCTGCTCCTTCTGCTGCTCAATTCTCTCCAACAAATCTTTTCTTGTAGCTCTATCCATCACTATGAGGTGATATTAACTGTTCATTCTGGATAATCAGTCACAGTACAGTTGTTCCGCAATCTAAAAAAATGTTAAAAATTATCAGAATTGGATAAAAATAGAGAGTAAAATTTGCTTATATTTCATGAATTAGGCCTCACTCATTAAGTAAGAGTATCACAATTGGTCGTCTGTGGAGAGAATGGATAAAGCATTGACCAATAGACCATATCTATAATTGACATACTCCCGCCGTTGACAGGGTAAATCCACAGAATCGGACGGGGAACGGAACTCAGAGCGAGAGCAAGTAGTGTATTTCTCATACTTGGCCTCGTTCTGAGTTCCGATTCCCCGTCCGGTTCTGTGGATTTACCCCATCAACGGCGGGAGTATGTCAATTATAGATATGGTCTATTGCAAGCCTTTTTTTTAAATACTGCAGTAATGTGAAAATGTCGGGGACTACATCATTGAGTCTGGTTTGCAGCAGGTTGAGTTTTTTGATATTATCAAAATTATTGAAAAATTGTGTAGGCCTTAAATACTGAATTGAATCCTGTGCTAAAAATGTTTGTAGGTATGATGGTGTCCTGTCTCACTCACACGCCTCAGAGGCAAGGCTTGATAGAACCAGAGGGGGAGTGGATTGGCGCAGCCAGGGATGGTTATGGCTTTTTGTAATTTTGCCTGAAAATGTGAATTACTTTTGTACAGTGAAGATCCAAGCATTTTTGCCTGAATTCAGGCAAAAACCAGAAGATAATCATGCCTGGGCGCAGCAGTAGTTCCCATGCCTTGCTCCAATGAGGTGCCGGGTTCGAGTCCCGCGCCCGGCGCTTTATGTGCATTTGGTTTTCAGTCCATGCTCACTTCCACAGGTTTTTCTCCGGGTACTCCTGTCTTCCTCCTGCATTCAAAACTGAATTTTAAAAAACATCTTGGAGCCCTATTGAAGATAAGCTTCCTTTAGCTTACTTGGTACCAAGTACCAAGTTGAGTTTCCTTGGCGAAAGCCTAAACAAGATTACCTGTCATGTATGAAGTAGCTGTTGGTTAAAGCAATACTATAATTTATAGTATAAAGTGTTAAAATGAAGCGGCCCCTGTAACCCATTACTTTGATTTTTTCGCTTATTGGGTTTGTTTTGTGAAAGCGACTGGTTGTAAACTTGTGAGGAACATGTTTCCCCATGGTCTGACTTATAGACCATATCGATAATTGACCTACTCCCGCCGTTGATGGGGTAAATCCACAGAATCGGAAGGGGAACGGAACTCAGAGCGAGAGCAAGTAGTGTGTTTATCGTACTTGGCCTCGTTCTGAGTTCCGATTCCCCGTCCGGTTCTGTGGATTTACCCCATCAACGGCGGGATTATATAAATTATCGATATGGTCTATAGCAGTCTTGATATCAGACCATTTATCAGAGACGGACTTCCCTTCTGATGAAGCAAAATATTTGATTGCAAAATCGTCCAGGTCTTTTATAATGCACTCTGTGTCTGCCTTGTTGCGTAGAAAGACTTTCCATCTAACAGGTCGCTTCCTGACGGGGGAAATATTTAGATTGCGATGACTAAGTCGTGATCTGAGAGTGTGACTGAGATACCCACATCCACACTGTCACAGACCTTTTTGACTATATGTCTGGGTTATTGGTAAAGACTAAGTCCAAAATATTCTCGGAGGAGCCTTGTTTCCTGGTGGGCTCAGTAACATGTTGAGAAAAGCCATATTCCTCAACGATATCAACAAGCTTCTAAAGGATCCAAAATTGGCTGACATCCAGGACACAGACAGTGGTAGTAGATGGCGAGAGGTCTGATGAAGAGGCTGTGATATCAGGAGTACCCCAAGGAATGGTACTAGGACCACTTATGTTCATCATGTACATCAATGACATAGGGGAAGGGACATCATCTACCATGTCTTTTTGCTGACGACGCCTTGATATACAGAAAGATCGAATCAAGAGCGGATACAGATATCCTACAGAAAGATCTGGATACACTGGTCCAATGGTCGTTGACCTGGCAGATGAGATTCAACCTAGCTAAATGTACACTGCTACGGGTAGCCAGGAAAAGAACAATCATAAAGTCATTTTATGAAATGATGGGCACGGTTCTGGACACTGCAGTACACCATCCGTATCTTGGAGTGGAGCTGTCATCAGACCTTGAGTGGAAGCAGCATATCCAACATGTCACAGGCAAGGCTCAAAGAACCCTCAACTTCCTACAAAGAAACTTATACAGATGTCCTCAGAGTGTGAAACAGCAGGCTTACATCTCTTTAGTACGACCGACTCTGGAATATGCGGCCACGGTATGGGACCCACATCACAAGAAAGAGATCACCAGTTTGGAAAGAATCCAAAAGAAAGCTGTGAGATTCATCACGGGGAACTACCGTA
>JXSR01S037779.1:316763-334097 GCA_000969725.1 Ophiothrix spiculata
TGAAAATACACCCAATGTGAGGAGAGAATGCACCCAATATGTTAGTACAACCCAATTTGTTTGAAAATACACCCAATGTGCAAAGAGAATGCACCTAATATGTTAGTAAAACCTAAGTTGTTGAGAAAATACACCCAATGCATGATAGAACTACATACAAGTTACAACCTAATTTGTTTAAATAATACACCCTATGTGATGTAAGGATGCACTCAATACACCCAATTTGCTTAAAAAGTCTATGCAAATAGAAAATGCACCCAATATGTTAATCCTCCCTTCATATCAAGTCAATAAAAATACATCCAATGTGAGATGTGTCTGCACCCAATATGTTACTCCTGATTTGCTTAAATCAAACACCTAAAGTGACGATCGAGAAAAAGCATTAAATATATTAGTTTGACCCAATTTGTTAAAAATAATCTACCCTAAAAGGGGATAGATCACACCCATCTGTTAAATAAGTTAAAACACCAAAGGTGAAAAGAGATATTACCAAATACATAGATTAAATTCTACTTGTTCAAAACTACACCTAATATAGATATATTTCACCCAAAATGTAAGCATAGCCACCTAATCTGTTAAAGCACAATGACATCACTTGGGCAGCATAATACTGCTCTTCACACAGTAATACTTGGCCACAATTCCTGTGAACTTCTACGATCACCAATATTTGATAGAATGATGTTGAAATTACTATGAGATGTGCCATGTGCCATCAGTAAGTTCCCCATTTTGAAAGCCCGCTCTCACCTACTAATATCAGTGTTTGCACCAGTGTTCCTGCAAAAGCTGTATGGCGCGACATTGGCACAGAAGCTGGGCAAATTGGTGCTTCAGGTTTTTTTTTAAATTTAGCAAAATCACAGCTCCAGCTGCTTCTGGCACAATTTTCAACAAGCTGGAAACCCTTGGAACACTAGTAGTTGCCACCCTTAGAACAATATTTCTTACTATTTGTATCACTCAAAGATTCCCAATTTCTGAGTTTTCAACCCAAATACACCCAATTTCTGATTAAGTCACCCAAAGATCTACCATTTTCAATATTTCGCCCAAACTTTGATAGGTCCCAATAGCTGAAGCCAGGATTTCAAAAGGAAAAAAATACCAATATGTACTACACTTTCAGTGAAAGACCAAATAACCCTTGACCTGTTACTAAAAGACCCCGACATCTATACTCTATAAACCTTGAAGTAAGCAACAAGCAATCAGACTCTGTTACAAGATCCAAAGAATATTCCTTGTATTATACAACACTGTGAACTGTTGTTTTTGTATTGTGTAAGACACTAGCAGTGATTGATTAGGATTGATTAAGAACGAATCACTGTATATTAATACACTTGGTACATGAATGAATTTTTCATGACTTTGGTATTATTTTTGGATAATTTTGTTGCTACCACATGGACAAATCTTGAATTTAAGTTCATTTGAATATTCAACATGATTGGGTACGTTATTATGATTTGAAAAGTACACACTAATTTATTTCCGCGTATGGTCATGTTTGTTTATGTGTGTTAATCGGCGGCATGTTGCATACTTCAAGATTTATAGAGTATAGCATGGCTGGTAATTGTCTTGCATCACTCTAATATCTGAGAACCAATCCATCACCCTCCTCCACCCTGACAATTTAGATATATCTTTTGATAATTCACAAATTCTGTCACAATTAGGTCGCAATTTGTCACGATTTATTCAAATTTTCACAATCCCGCCAATTAAATTTGTTATGGTCGCCAATATTAAATCCTGTGACTAGCTACGCATATCACAATTGAAGAGTGTTTTTCCAAAACCCACTTAATCCAATAGCTACCACATTATTTGCATAGATGATAAATCTATTATACTACTGATTTTGTGAATTGAATTTGTTGTTGAAGCTCATGCAGTGCAAATGACCCAAATTTATGTCATATTGGTCAAAAATTCATACTACCACTGCAATGCACACATAATAAGATAATCATTTAAGAATATGCTTAATCTCTGGACTTAGTGAGTTTTGGAAAAATCTTTTTTATTACTATTCTATAATGTCCCTTCAGGGCAGTGAACCATGACTATCTTATCGTAGTCAGGATAAGGACGCCTGACCCCTGCAATATGAGGTAAAATGAGCATCAAAACAATCTTGATGAAGAATTTAGGTTTCAAAATCTAGCATGCCAGCAGCTGTTGGACCAAGTGACTTTAGAAAAAACACCACTCTTCAATTTGAGGACATTTCTTCCAAACTGTGGCGATCATAGAAACCTGTAGGAATCATGGCTGAGTGAGCAGAGTATCAACAATACAATATACCTAAAGAGTAGGAAAATTTCTAAGAGTAGGAGAAATTATACGAGATTTTATCAATTAATTTCAAACAGCACCTCAAAGAAAACAAATGCATACCTATTGGCCACCCTGTTGGCAAAAATAGAAAAACAAAAAGTAAGATGAGGTGTAAAAAGGCACCCAATTTGTCTGTATAAAATGTGCTAAACAAAGACCACTAGGTTTAAATAAACAGGAAATTGCAAAATACACCCAATGACAGATGAGGTTTAAAGATACAGCAATTTTGACCTGTAAAATGCATGTGCACCCAATGAATTAACATTTTTGTAGCTTCAAATAAGCATGGTTCAATTGCTTTAACTTTTTAAAACTTTGCATTGTTTATATGTTTCTCACAATCCATGTAAAATTTAACTGTTGCTCCATTTTGGAGATGCATGTCAAAAAGCATCTATTTAAAGTAACCAAAAAATATGCAGTGAAGTAAAATCTGAAATTGCTCATAAAATAAATATGGTCAGACTGATTTGCCTGAAACACTAAAGCCTCTTTAGGGATGATTGTTCTAATGCAATTGAAATCAAACGTTTTGAAAAATTGGACCATGTTCTTTTAAATGCAAGCCAAATACTGACAAATTCCATTCTATGCTGTAGATTCCAATTTTCCCTATAAGTAACAAGCACACATAGCCCCAAACTAACACAAGTCCAATGTCAGTAATTATGTCGGTAAAAGGCAGCAGTTACGGAAGCGTGGTGCTGCCAAGGAATTTTTATAAGGGAACCCGTGCTCGCCGCCATTTTGATTTTACCGCCGTGTAAATCTTATGGGACGGCAGCCATCTTGGATTGTCGCTCATGGAGGGCGAGTTATTGTACCTCCGGTATTTTACGGCTCCGTGTGCCACACTTCGCAACGGATTAGTGGGAAAATTGATGTACTTTCATCAGAGCAAGTCGCAATACACGCTACTTGAAACACGGACATGGTTTGCGTGTGAAACAAAATGCACACGCTGTATATGCATCAAGTGAAGAATTACGCGATCTGCTTGGATATCGGGCCAAACTCCGAATATATCCTGAGGCACAATAACTCTGCTCCATGAGCGACACATGATGGTAGAGAGAACCGGTTCCCCTATAAAAATTCCTTGGGTGCTGCAGACTTATATTTATAACATGAAAATTTAACCTTCAATGGCAAATTTTATTGTATAAGTGAAATATTTCGCCCTACATCAATTTTCGCGCAAAATTCACCTAGTGTGAAAATAAATGACCACGAAAGGTGGTATCTGTATTAAGCTGCTTGTAAAAAACACACAAGCGTGACAATTAAAATGTGTGAAATGATTCAAAATTAACCTTGCGAGAAAATTACTGAGTGCAAAAATATTGGCATTTACAGTATCAAACCATGAAAGACTAAAACTAGTATGTAAATGAGTCATAAAATGAAGCATATCAGTGCAAATTGAATGGTTGCTATGACAACACACTGATGAGAATGAACTCTGAAATGAAACCATCAGAAAAATACTAGAACCTAAAAGCATAAAGCTATTGTGAGAATACCCTTTTTTGTTGTCTCATGATAATCAGGCAAGCAAAATGATCATTTTACAATCTTTTTTCAAGATTTTGAGTGTTTATTTTTGGCCAAAATTCATACTTCACTGACAAAAACAAGCTTTATTCTAAAGCAGCATTGACCATTACGTGAGTTTGATGTATTTTATTTTGAATTTTAAGCATTTTTCATTAAATAGGGTATTGTATCTTGATAAGCAGTCAAATAACAACCAGAAAAATTGACCTTGGCTTTCGGTTTGTGTTAAGCCTTCGATGGAGGTACTGTATCTTAAATCAATACGTCTGTTCAGTTAAACTTTTGAAATTTTTTAAGCATGGAAGGCCTTCTCTTTTCTTCCAATGAGATAGCATAGCCATTATATACCTTATGGCAGGTTCATCCGGAGCCATGACTTGAGCTTCGCTTTCCTGGGCTAGTCGTACCGCCAACTCATGGTCACGACGCTCTTGCTCTTCTTGTGCTTTCCTGAAAAAACAAAATTTAAACAATTATATAAATCAAAATTAGACAAAATAAATGTTCCATAATATACATGGGATTCCTACACTCTGTATTGAGCATGTGTTGAAATCTCCTAATCTGCTATCTTTTGCAATTTGACTTGGGCCAAAAAAAAAAAGAAAAGTTGTTTGGTTGTCCTCCACCGCCCGCCCCTATTTTTCAAAACTGGAAAAAAGTTTTTACTGTACAAAAGTATGCCACACCCAATTTTCAGATTTTCAAAAAAAAGTTTGTTTTTTCTTTGAGAATTTTGATCTTTTGAAAACATTTCTTAAATTTCTTTATCAATGTTGTTTTCATTTTAATACTGTTTTTAAACTTGTATAAAGAGATTTTTCAATAGAGTAGACTTATTTGCATCTTTATAGAGGCCATAATTTGGTGTAGCTTTGACTTACATTTAAAAAAAAATAAAAAGTCAGCCCGCCCGCACTTGCTCAAAAAGAGTTGTGGAGGACAACCAAACAATTTATTTTTTTGGCATTATAACGACCAGTTGTACTCTGGGTATCTCATATCAGCTGAAAGTTATACCGTTTCCGCTCGTCCAATTCAACCATTTGCCGTTTGACGAACCCTTTAAAGGATTATATATAAATATCCCCTATCCAAAAGTTTGAAGAACTGTTGTATTCTACTTCGGAAGGATTGACATTGTCAAAATACTTTTAAATATATCTAGCACGTTGGTATGAAATAACTCAACGGGAAAGGCGACATAAATTCATAAAATCAGTAGTTGAATTAGACGGGTGGATATGGTATTTGGGTTATGTCCGACATATCTGTACACTTCCTAGACCAATATAATATTAATTGCAGCATTTATTTGGGTCTTTTCCAGTTGTTACAACACACTGGCTATCTTTACGCTCTATTCTCCCAATTCACTTTAAGGTGTCTGGTCCATGATAGATCTGCCCGAAAATTTCTAGTAAAAATCCACATGAATGATATTTTAGCCATGTAGAACCGATTTTTAAAAATAAAAATTGGGGGTCACTGGACTCGTTTTGCATGAGAGTCGGTTTAAAAACAGCATTTTTGTGGAGTTTTTTTGGGAAAAATGAGTACAGGGGTCTATGGGAAATGTGGCAAAAGTGACATTATTTAGTTTAGTGTTGATTCAAAAAGTTCGCCCAAAAATTTGTGTCAATTTTTTCACAAAATTTGCACACAAGTATGTTTGTTCTTTCATATAAAACAATAAAAATTGGGGGTCATACCGAACTAATTTTCCAGAAAAATATTAAAATATGGCAATTTTTAGCTTCAAAACACTACTCAGGGTATATGCGCATGCGTATTGCGGCACTTACCAACTCAGAAACTAGCGCGTACTGGTACGCGTGGACCAGACACCTTAAAGTAGCCCTATGACACTGTACCTGCGTAGTTCTTCTTGCAAGCGTTTATATTCTTCTTCTTGCTTCTTCTTGTCAGCCTCCAGCTTTCTGCGCTCCTCTTCCAATCTCTTGCGTTCCTTCTCCAGCTGGATCTGCAAATCTTCCTCTTCCTTTTTGCGCCGTTCCTCCATCTCTTTTTTCCTGTGTACATAAACGGAAAAAAATTGTAAAAAATATAATAGTTTGTCAAACGGATCATGTTTCGCTGCAGGTAGATCGTCACAATCGTTTCACTTCACCTAGACATTTGGCTTCCATTTCAAGAGCACACATTCAAATTGATACTTAATATTTATGCTTTCTGCAGCTTTCCAAAACCTACATGGGCACAATATGATGGAGAAATCTTGAGAGTGCAAGTTTTGTCTGAAAACCAAATGGCTATACAGTGCCAAGGCCAAAAATGGAACACCCGACTCATAAACAACTTTGCCAACTCCCACCATTTAGGGATGCAACATTTTACAGTTGAAGGGTGGAATTGCTTTTTCAACAAATTTTTTAGCGGGTGGGTATAGCTGTTTATGCTGATTGACTGCATTGAACAAAGGTAGATATTTAACCCTCAGAAAATGGTACACAAAATATCGTACTTTCTTCTTTCCTCTTCATCAAGTTTTCGTTTGCGTTCTCTTTCAGCTTCTTCTTCTTTGCGTTTACGCTCTTCTTCCTCTTTGCGCTTGCGTTCTCGTTCCATTTCCTCTTGAATGCGACGCAGACGTTCACGTTCGGCTTCTTCAGAGGCTTTTTTGTCGATAAGTTCTTGTACTTGTTTGCGCATCTTGCTCGCTAGGATGAGGTACGCATCTTCAATCTGACGTCTGGTCATCATTGTATTCTGAAAACAATCACGGAATTTCAATTACAATAAAATTATCAATTATTGATTTAATACGATTAATAAAATGTACCTGTGAATACATTTTCCACTTTCATCTTGAATCTTCACGCTACAGCTTTGTCCTCAAGTTGTATGCCCAGGGGGCCGCCTCCATTGACCAGTGGATATCATGCGCAACCAAAGAATCACGTAAAAAGGGTATTTCTTAAAGATTGAGCACGTTACGTATGTAACGTGGAAAGCTAGGGTATCAACAACAAGAAAATACTGGAAAAAGGTGTATTTTTCGCGCAGAAACATACATGTTTAGGGTCTAATTTTGTCCAGATTTGTAAGAGGCAGAATCCCAGTCAAAACCGTCATTTTAGCTCAGGTTTAGCTCATTTTTGACGGCTTCCGCTAGCTTTTCACCTGGCCGACTGCTAGCTTTATAGCAACGGCGCGGTGGATCTACTGATGTTTTGGAAATTGGTACCCATCATTGTACAAACTTTTTTTCAACGTTTTTTTTTTCAGCGCATATCAAGTGGACCCTGGATATCAACGAAGGCGAATTCATTTCTGCCCACTGCCTGTTCGTTTTGGAATCATTTCAGGAAATCTGGGGGAAGTGTCAGGCTTGTATGATTAGCTGTGCTAATTTATATTGTAGAATTGATTTCTACGGTGTCGATGTGAGCTATATCATGTATAGTTCCGGACACTAGTTTCCTAAGACAGAGAGGTCTTGTTTGCCTGGGTACGGTCTAGTCATCTTTTCAACGTTTAAAGAAGGGGGTTCAAGTAGGCCTAAATTTGGGCTGTTACATTAACATTTTACTTAGGGGAACAAGCTATTGCAAATACTTGTTAAGGGTACACTTTCACACCCAATACGTGTTAAGGGTACAGTTTGCACCAAATACACTGTTAAGGGTTCGGTTTCAAAAGCATACTACTTGTTAAGGGTTGCATATTCAGAACAGCGAAATACTTGTTTAGGGTGCGTTTTGAAACCCTGTGGTCGCGCATGATATCCACTGGTCAATGGAAGCGGCCAACCCCCCCCGGGTTGTATGTATACAAAAAAGTATTTAAAAAAGTCATGGTAAGACATCATACTGACAATGTTTTCTTTCTTCAGGGTTCCCATCAGCATTTTAAGAGAAACAAAATTCCATAATTTTTCCCTGACTTTTCTATGATGAAGTCTCAAAATTCTATGATAACTATTTCTACAAAATAAACCCCCAAAACCGCAAAATCTAAAACCACACATACAAACCTAGAATACAGGGACCTGCCACACCGGGGAAAATGAGTCCAACTGACTACTTTCGATTTTTAGGCCAATCAAAATTCCCTGACTTTTCCCTGATTTTAGGTATTTTTAATCAAACTCCCTGACGTTTCCCTGACTGGAAAAAAAGTAAAATGATTTTCCCAGATTCCCCTGATGGGCTGGGCCCCCCCCCCTCTCTTGTCTTTTGCTCCAGTTTTGGTTTGGACAGGTATGTGTGGCTTGGGCCTGTGACCCCCATATGCATCCAAGATACGGGACTATTTAATATAATTGTTTGTCAAAACGTACCTTGATCTTTTCAATAAGATCTTGTATAGAATTCTTCATGACATCTACTTGTTTACGTGCATTCTTATCTTCAATTCCTTTCGCTGTGGATTCAATCAAAAATTCAAAATACATAATCTCTTACAATAATCTAAATTGCTACTGAAAAGCTGTTTGAAGTTGGAGCAATTATTCATAATCTGATTTTGATTTTGAGATTAATTTCTATTTATGACTGCATGATTTCACAGTAATGTGCACTAGTGGTTCCCATATTTGGCAAAAATTAAATTTTATTTTTTTTAGTGGCAGCTGGCTTAAAACAATGTACTACATTACTAATTCAAAAAAACAATAAAGAAAAGACAACTCACATCTCACATATTTTGTAGATGACCACTTTTATTTGAAATTAAGTGTGTGTACTATTATAGGAAAAGGCATTTTTAATGCAGTTTGAAAAGAAAACATTATCCTTGCATGCAAAGGTACTTAACATGAAACACTAAGGTACACCTTGCATTATGCTACCCTATTAAAATTATGCATCTTGAAGTTTACTCAGAAGAGATCAGAAAGGGTTGCTAATGTGACAGATTTCTCATAGGTGTCAAGGACGGACATCACGTTAGCAACCTTTTACCTTTCATAGCAAACAAACTTTATTCGCTATTTTCATTCCTTCTTAAGTTACTTAAAATTAGAATATCATTTGCAAAAAATATTTTGACGCAATTTTATAACAAACTCAGATGAATACAAAGGATTGTACACAATGCAAATTTGCAACTTTTCAGTCAAAATTCATGCCCCGATATCAAATTTGGTGTCAAGTTAGCAAATTTTATTCGCAGGTTAGGCGTACAAGTATTTCCAGTTTGCAAAGACAGCGTATAGTGAAAGCAGGACAACCTAGCATGATCATGAATGAAATATTAACAATCATTTTGAAATACTGCATTGATTTTTGGTCTATATATAAATGATGTCCACAACAATTGCTAATGTGATGTTCAACAATATTGACGGACAGTGTTTAAGTGCTAATTGTGATAAACTTGCGCATGCTTGAGTAGACTTTGCCGACCGTGCCTTCTTCCCACTGTGCGTCATCGTTAAACAGATGGTTGCTGGGTCATAGTGGTTTTCTATTTTTCAGGGGGCAACAACAAAAATTGAGGGACATCACAATTGAAATATATGGCAAGCTATTTGAGGTACAAAATTTGTGTTTATAGAAAATAGAATATCGAGCTCGACGCTGCGCGTCTCGCACGATATTTCTAAAACTCATAGCGAGACTAATATCTTTGAGTATCATGCGAAAAAATCCATCCAATTTTATCATTATTATGTTCAAAATCTGATATTTTGTATTCTGTCCGATATCCCTGACCAATATTTTTGGAAATCGGACAGCTCAGAACATAATAATGAATAAAATTGGCAAGATGAAGTTAAAATGGCGAGTGACATTGTGTCAGAACAGTAGATTGTACTTTTTGCTATTGCTACATGTCTGTCAGAGACGGACGCCGTCACAATAGCAAAGCGTTTTTTCGGGGGCCGTATAAAAAAAAATTATAACACTTTTCAAACAAACCAATGTTTTATGTCATAGATATGGGTCCCCTTGAAAAAATTCTGACGATATACAAATGTTTTGTTTAATTCTAAGGTATACACATTACAATTTTTAAAGGTTGGTTTTGGTAGGGAAATTCAATTGACACAATTTGACGGCAATTGGAGTAGTTATTTGATTATAACATGAAGGATATGTGAGCGATTTAAAATTTTTTTTATTACCAATACATGTTTATATAGGCATGTTTAAGATCAATATAATCTTGGATAGTTGTGATTAATTTATAAGATTTTCAGCCACCTACAAATCTTGCTAACGTGATGGGGTACATTACTTTGAAATAAGTCTTATGCCAAATTGCTTAGAGATCGCTGCAGGTTGCCTGTCAAAGCTTGTTATGTGAATGCGAAAAAGTCATAAGTGCAGTAAAAAAATAAATTGCATTAAGCCTACACACCAAATCAAGTATTTGGTCAGTGGCTCTTGAAATGGTTCTTCAAGATCTATTTCAAGAACACCTGGAATATAGGAGAAAGGCACAATTGTCATTTGCTACAATATTCTGATATTTTGGCAACATTATGTTTGTAATCAGCATGTTGACCTGGTTTTTGTGCTGCTTTAGTTGCATGGTGCCAATTGGTTAAATTCCTTCTGATGACTGGAACACAACCATGACCTTGCTCAAAAATAAACAAACAAAACAACATGAATTAACAAGCTACTTACATATCTCAGCCATCTTCTGGATATCTTTGAGGAGAGTTTGGACCTGTTGCAGCCCTTTGTAGCGTGGTCTATGTTTCCTTACAGCTAGGAACATTCGGACTGTGGACTGGATCTTGACCAGCGCAGCACGCCTGTACAGAATCTTGTTCTTCACTGTATAGATGAAAGTTGTAATTGATGGTTAAAGGGGAATTCAAATTCAATAACACAATGGACTAAACACTGATCCTTGTGGGACTCCAGTTTATGTTTCCTTAGGCCAAAGAAAATATTGTTTGTTTGGCCTTTTCCGACTGACCCTAATTTTGAAAATCTGGGAAAAAATTTCACTGTACAAAAGAATACCAACCATAATTTTCAAATTTCCAGAAAACCTTTTTTCTTTTCAATTTTTTCAGGAAAATTAATTCAGCAAATACCTATTTCAAACTGTTCATTTGATCTTCTTCATCATTTTAAAATATTGACTAGGTGTAAAAAATCTGAAATCATCTAGTTTCAACCCATATTTTGCCTCTGTTTCATACATTTGTACAGCTTTATACCTGAGAAAATTAAAAAATAAATATTAAAAAAAAACCTTTCCCGACCATCCAACCCTTCCTCTGAAAAAGCACCTATGGCCAAACAAACATATTTTTAATTTTGGCCCTACAGTTATAAACATCTTGACTGCTGACTGGATCCTGGTCAGGGCACATGCTAATAAATAGTTCATTTTTTCTGCAGATGTAATGACTAAATGAAACTTATTCATGTTCAGCATCATTTAAAGTTTTATCTAAACAAATTACACCTTTTTGTAAAACAGAAACTCTGTGGTAACTAAGTAGATACTTCATTTACCCATTACTTGGCAGGAGACCGTTGATTTTTCACACCGCTGAGCTACACACACGTTGATGCATAGCTCATATTCAAGCAGGCATGACTTTAAGTGGGCTTGATAGTTTTGTTTTGATACTGAAATAAAGTGTTTCTAGATACGTTTTCACTTTCGTTTTCAGATGTTTTTCTGAGTTCCGCGCAATATGATAGACCATTTTTTATTTAAGAATATGTTATCAGGAAGATGATTTTGTCCATGCACAGCCACTTATTTGTACTAAAAAAATTTGATCTGTGGTTGCAGAGTTATTGATTTTACAAAGGTTTGCAAATTTTTTTGGAAGTGAAGAAAAGAGAATTTCAGAGGAGTACAAGTTATGTAGACATCCATGCACACTCAAGAATTTTTTTAAATATATCTGTTAAATCAAATGTAAATAAACAACAAGCGGCAAAAATAATGACTGTTTGGGTGTAATTTCTGCGCCTGTTCTTCCGCCTAAAGCAATTTTGATCAGCTCTTTATCATGCGGAACTAATCATCTTTAAACATCCCGCGCATTTGTGGGCGCAAAAACCTGCAAAATAACACCTGTTGTGTGTGTAATATACATTCAGACAATTAAAATATTGACCAAATTACTCTGTGTATTGACAAGAGGTGTAACTGGATTGGTGCCGTGACCTTGCTTGGCGAAAATAAAGAAGCTAAAAGATTTATCCCCTATCCTGCGGTCTCCAAAATTAGTTAAATTAATTATACAAAAACCTTCATAACTTTACCCCTAAGTTGAAGAAAGGGTGTGAAATGTGTTTGTTAATGATTATCAAACCCTTCTTAAAACAGTTTCAAAACCAAAGGTGTAGAACAAATAAAGAAAGTAGTAAAAAAGATTTCAATATCTTAACAAAATTGGGTGGGTAGGAATATAAAACATGTCATTTTTTTATTTGTCCCAACATAAAATAAACAACAACAAATTATACACTTACGGTATCAGAGGCCTTGGTAACACATGGTTCAAGAGTTATCTCTCTGATAGAAAGCAGTTCGTCATCTATAATCAACATGTCTCAGAAGAACTAAAATTTACATGCGTTGTCCCCCAAGGTTCTATATTAGGTCCTCTTTTAATTTTAATTTACATTAACGACCTCCCACTTGCATCTAATGACTCCCATTTTATTATTTTTGCAGATGACACTAATATAATGTTTTCTCATGATAACCCTAATCAGTTAGAAAACAAAATTAATAAAGAATTAGAAATTATCTCAAATTGGTTTAAACACAATAAACTCTCACTAAATATTGATAAAACTAACTATATGATTTTTAGAAATAAACAAAGCAATAAAACAGATTTCAACCTTACATTAAAAATTGATGATATTCAGGTGGATGTGACGAAGTTTCTTGGAATTCTAATTGATTGTAATCTCTCTTTGGAAATCCCACACTGCACATATCACCACAATTGTTTCTAGATATAATGGTACCATCAGGAAAATTAAACCATATCTTGATAAAAGTTCTCTCCTCACTCTATATAATACCCTTGTCCTTCCTTACTTATCCTATTGCACAATGATTTGGGGTGACAAAAATAATTCTCATTTAAATACCCTTTTCCTCATGCAAAAGAAAATTATTAGAACATGTACTAATTTTATTTGGTTAGAGCATACCAATCCTTTATTTTACTCAACTAAAAACCTTAAGATCCATGACATATATATTTATCAACTTGCAATTCATATGTTTCGTCACCATCATAAACTACTCCCAAATGACCTCCCAAATAATAAGTTTATTATACAAGCTAACGTCCATCATTACAACACTAGGCAAACCCTTGAAATTCATATTGATTCAACTAAATCTGTCCTTGCTTCAAATATATTTAAAACTCAGGGCCCAAAAATATGGAACTCAATTAATCCAAAATTCAAAACTTGTTGTTCGCTATCATCATTCAAAAAGAATATTAAAACCCATATTACAAGCCAATATGATTTTGCAACCTCAAACACCGAGTATGCTTCAATTAGATAATTGACCTATTTTTATTTGCTGTTTGCACCCTCGATTCTTTCTTTCTTTCTTTTCTTCTTTCTCTTTCTTTTTCCACTGCTGATTTTACAATCTTTGATCATATTTCCTTAGTTTTGCTTTACTTATCTTAAAATGGTACCCTTTTCAACTACCATTATTATCATCCCTGATTCATTTCTTTATATTATTCTGATTGTTTAACAAATCTACATAATGTTCATAGTTATATATTAGCCTACTTTCCATCCATAATGGTATTTTCGGAGTTATGGGTGCCTTCAGCCACACGCCTCGCGTTTTTGAAGGCATCCATATCTCACATATGCAAAGTTTGTTCTCTATTAGAAATGTTGTATATTTATAAAGTGTTATTATATTTGTATAAGTTGAGAGAAAAACAAATAAACTAATCTGAAAAATAACTTTTTAAGTTATAGGGACCGCTTCAAAACAGGCGGCAGACCACCCAGAACCGACAGTTCTGGATCGATTCATTGTTCAGTAAATAGGAACCGGCCAGAACCAGCTATTTTGGCCAGTGAACTGCCGGCTGAGTTTTAAAGTGCCCCCTAAATGGATTAATTGCCATTGAATAAGTGTGGATATCATCCTCGGACTACCAATTCATCATACGTAAGATGCAAAATTTTGGTTTAATTCTTTGGCATTCTACTTACACTTGATGACCATAAGGGTGCCCCACTGTCCTCTCTTCCAGCGGGTACAGATGAGCCAGCGTCGCACTTTCTTGATGAGTTCCTTGAGATGCTCTGGGTCAGCTCTCAACATCTGATCAAATTCGGCAAACTTGCCGGGTCTGAAGAACACTTTGGTCAGGCCAAACTTGTAGTCCTCTTCATTTAACCCCAGGGCATGGAATAAAGCCTGAAAGAGTTATAGAAAACAGATTTAGGGCGGGTAGGGATACTATGATTTCGTTTGGATAGGTTAGACCAATCTGGCAGTCCCCTTTGTTTATCTCCATGGCATTGAATATAGTCTAAAAAGATTTGGTTTTTATTTGGTTAGGATGGGGTGTTAGTGAGATCAAACTAAAGTTGGTTTCAGACTAGCTGTCGTTGCGACCAAACATTTGCAATTTAGAGTAGTCGTAATGTAGCACGACACATTTGCATATTGCCGCAATGGACTGTTGCAAGAAAAGTTGAATTTTATTCCAACTCAAAATATCGTGTCGTTGCGACCATTATAACAGGGTATTCAATATATCAGCTTTTCATACGGCAAGTAAAACTTTTGAGATACATCAAGTTCGAGTTTGTGCACTTTTAAATTTTTGACGTCACGCTGGTCGTACGACATCACGACAGGCAAGTCTGAAACCAGCTTTAGTCTCATCAATCCCAGGGCATGGAATAAAGCCTGAAATGGAATATGTCCGAGATGGGGGTTGTTCATAGATTTGGTTGCAACAGGGATTTTAGATAGATCAAACTTGTCATCTTAATCAATTATAGTTCTAATGGACATTGGCTATGGAAAAATTAAGCACACAATTACTTTCAATAATACCATTTTCCACAAAATCTTACCTTGCAAAACAGTCTTGGATCAAGTCTAACCAACTCCTGAGGCATATAGGCCTTATACATGTCATAGAGTTCAGAGAACTGTGTACGCGATGGAAATCCACCTTGCATCAAGTCTAGCACAGACACCATACCTGAAATGGAGCAAGATGGCAAAACATTATAACAGGCATACACATTCAAAAGAAGGCCTTAAGCTGAATTCATATTCCTGACGCTTTTCTCTCATATATTTTCGCAGTAAAATTCGGCGCCCCTGAAGTTTTCTTCTCAGGTGCATCATCTTGCATATTTTTTGGCCTTTGGGCTTCCAACCAAGCTAAAAATAACAAATTTTGTAAAAATGACTTCAGAGAATGGGAATTTTAATTTAAAACACCCACTCAGATGTTGCATCATTTTTATTTTTAAGGATTTGGGGTATTTTTTTGATTTTCATGCCAAACAAGGTCAAAAAATAATTTTTATCCATTTTTGGTCATTTTTTGACCTTAAAGGTGCAATTCACGATTTTGATGTGAAAAAACCTCGTCTATTTTCTAGCTAAATACGAAGAAGAGTACATGATAAATATATACTGAAAATTTCACTGTGTTGTAATTACTGTCGGGGCCCCGACAATAATTAGAAAATGACATATTTTCTCACTTTTCTCAAAAATGCAAGCACATATGAAAGAATGGTTTGGGGATCGTAACATATACCAGTTGACGATTCTTATAAGCTAAAAAACTCAGTTTTGATAGAGGTGACCTTCAGGGTGAAAAGTGGATCGCCCCTTTAATTGGCATGAAATTAAAAAATCAAAAAATTGGCCAAAATGAACTTGCAAAAACGTAAAATTGAGTAACGTGCTTTCCCCTCTTAAAAAACCTCAAGTAATGAAATCAAATTCCCCTTACCTGAGCATTGCAGCTGGCTGAGGATTTGTCCGCCTTCAAACATGTCGGATACCATCTTGCCGTTGGGTTTGATACAGCGGATAAAAGACGCCCCAGTGCTGCGCAACTTCTCCATCAAAACATTCAATTGAATCTGAAAGATAACAAAATATATATTTTTACTTTTCCACATATTTTAATAACAACAAAAGGAAAAGCTTGGAAGAGTATGAAGTCTGTGGCTTAAAAATCTTGCTTGATTTGCATTTATGCGAGTGCATTATGACTTATTGGTCCTTATGACACAATTGTGTAGCAAAATGATATAGTCAATGTACTATTAATATATGTACCCTGTAGTATCTAAAGGTACCTTAAGGTCGGCATAGTAAATTACAAGATACGGACCATTGAAGCTGAGCATAGTAAAAAATCACGTCCAAGGTCATATTTCTAATTTCATCAGAAACGTTACCTTTAAAGTGTATTCTATCATATTAATCAGGTTTCAACATCCAAAATATAAGACAAATGTTTTAAAAAACGAGATAAAAATCCATTTTCCATTCAAATTTTACCAGTACAGAAACTTTAAACTCGATTTTCCCGGAACAACAGTTTTCTGAATCAGCCCAATGCCTTTTACCAATTTGATTTGGATGTAACTTTGCAATCGAACATCCAATAACCCAAAAACAAGGTGTCATTTTAAAGCTAAATATATAATCTTTCAGATGAGACCAAAAAATCAATTTTCATTTTGGGACCCTTTCAATATGACGGGTCACATGTATATTAAGATAAAAAAATGTATCTCAAGTTCCTTTTTTGGCCCAAAACCCTAAGAAATATTTTCTAAAAGCTATGCGCTTTGCTGAAAACTATTTTTTGAAAGTTTTTTTTAAGATCAGTATTTTTCTTGTGGCCAAATTCTATTTATTCTTGATGTAAAAAAATCTCTTGAAAACCTAAAAAAAAAAAAGAGACGTGATAAAATGTCAAGTTTGAACTCTATGCACATAGGAAGCTGAGTCAAAGTACTTTCTTTTAGGCCTAAGCTCCTTCTTTTTGTGAGTTGTGCACTTCACCACTTAGTATATGCATCATACCTTAAATTTTAATATTGCATCATACTTTGAACTTATTGCACCATACCTTAAATTTGTTTCCGACGCTATCAAAAGCCAACTTCTGTATATGTGTTGACGTTGGCGCATCTGGGTATAGACTTCGTATAAAGTCGTCCTTGCTTTCTTGGATCAGAATTTCCAGTGAGGAGTGAAGAGCATCGTTATTCTTGTCTATAAATTCTTTCTGTATTGAAAAAAAAGGGGAATTAAAGCAAAAATAATAATAATAATAATACAGAGACACTTTTATTGCAATAAACCAAGAAAGGTCTCATTGCCCTTTACAAAGAACAAGATGGTTCGCGAACCAGTAGTCTCGCCTGCGCCTGCGTATCGACCGCCTACTTAATCATTCAGTTGTGGGGTGGA
>JXSR01S037779.1:335133-352962 GCA_000969725.1 Ophiothrix spiculata
ATGGTTATAAACAAGTTGACAAAAATGTACATCTTTATAATTGTAGAAAAATGTGAAAATTTGGAACAGAATTTGCACCAGAACGAGCTACAACGGCAACTAATCAAGATGATATACGGAAAAGAGAACATCCAAGAAACAATAATACGAGAAGTTGCATTAATTAAAAATAGTAAGATCTAATCATCTAGCGGGGGTCCGCACATAACCCGGGCATCTCGCTAGTATATATAGGGGAGAAGGAAAAATACTGGTTCTTTGGAATTGGATTTTGGCTGATCAGTCCAGCACAGACTGGTTTACATACAACCCTTGTTAGAGGGAAAAAGAGTTACATTTTCCTCAACTCTGGTTAGAGGGAAATTAAACTCTTTTTAAAACAACAACAGAGAGTAAGAGACATTTATCCACCACTATGTCATAATTCCCATCCTTTTCTCAAACCAAGGGAATATTGATAAAAATGTACCCGCCTGGGTATTGAACTTGGGACCTTATAAGCCCAAGGCCTTTAACCGCTTAACCATAGGAGCATGGTTAGGCAGATCTTTGATTAATTTATTTATTTAAGCTTTCATTATACAGGGTAGCTTCTTCAGTGGCTAAGCACTGCTATTCTAGAAGGCCCTGTTTTAGTTATAATACATATAAAACATAATTTACAAATATTTACAAGAAATTATATAAAAATAATATCATATATACATGTACATATCATATACAAGACATAAAACTACAGTCAACATGCAAACATATTCAAACATCATTAATTAAATATTTGAATTGCCCAAGAGACAAAGAATTATATTTTGAACGTGTGTCAGTATCAACAACGTTGTTCCAAAGGTTTGCTGCTCTAACATGAAAAGTTCTGAAACCAGAATTTGTTTTAAAGCGGGGAACAACAAGCATGTTCGATGAATTTCCCCTTGTACTATAACTATGGGTAGTATGAGTGAAAATAAAGTTTGAACATAAATAATTTGGGGCTTCCCCAATGAGACACTTAAATAACATAATAAGAACATGTTTCTTCCAAGTTACATCAAGATTTTGCCAATTGAGATCATTCATCATAGAATCAACCGAAGTTCTAATATCTGCTGACAGAATGATTCTAGCAAGGTTGTTCATAAGAATTTGTAGCCTGTTAGTAAGAGTGAAAGAGCTATTAGACCAAACTTGACTACAGTAATTAAAGTGTGGCATCACTAAAGAATCTTAAGAATATAATTTGGAAGATAATATTTGACACGACGAATTACACCACAACGTTTGGAAACATTGGAAGCAATGAAGTCAATATGCTGAGCCCAAGTCATTTGAGCATCAAATATAAGACCCAAATATTTAAAACAATCAACCTTTTCAATAATTTCACCATTATAAATCAATGAAATTTCTTTAAAACTTTCAAGTCTATGAGATGAACCAAAAAGCATAAATTTTGTTTTACTGAGATTTAGAGTAAGATTATTTTCCCTAAACCAATCAGCTACTATACTCATATTATTAATAAGACTAGTTTGAAGAGACAGCATATATCGTCACGTGAGTGCAAGACAATCAAGAAAAATGCAAATTAATTTGTCATTAATTTGGATTGCACACTGTATAATATCCAGTCTTGGGTCAGTGGTTCTTGAAATGGTTTTTCAGGTGACACAGTTGAAATGGTTCTTCAGGTGACTGTGTCACCTGAAAAACCGTTTCAAGAACCACTGACTTATGACAGGAGAATTGTGGGGGATTTTTCACATTCTAATGACTTGGTGTTAATCAAACATAACATAAGGCAGCTATTGCAGATGTAACTTTCTTGCACTCACATGACGAAATACAACATATTGTCCTTTTTGTTTCCTTTATCAATAGCAGTTGATAACACTTTGTGCCTGTGCTGTGTAAATCTTTTTTTTGCCAACTCAGCCATATAGAAATATATTAACTTACGGTTTGGTAACATACAGCGCCTGCAAAATGTCGGATTAGAAATCCTTCGTCATCTCTAAGGTTACGGTGACTAGTTAATTTGGACTTCCTTGGGATCTGCAATGTGAATTAATGGTAAATTATATCATACATACATGGGAAAGAATTCTAAATAGCTCAGGTACGAAAAATTCACTAAAAAACACACTTTTACAAGCACTTTTATACATGTATTATTTCATTTTGACTGAATCATGCAGCTATTTTTTCCCCCATCATTTGTTGTTTGTCTAATATCCTTTCAGCATTTTTCTGTTCTCGAGACCCTTGGACCCCCATTGGAAATAAGCTTGCTTCTATTGTCAGGCTTAATGGGTAATCTTGGTTTATCAGCTTTTTGGAAAGGTTCTTAATTGGTTACAGTCGTTTTGTGTTTATCAAACCTTTTTAGAACGTTTTTGAAATGTTTTGAACTGGTAAAAAGATAACTTTGGTTAAACAAAAACGTTTTAGAAACGTTTTAGAAACGATCAAAAAACCCGATAGAAAACCACTCTTAAAGCATGGGTCTGAAAGGTTTTTCTAACGTAAATTAAACGTTTTTGAAACAGTTTTGTAACATTATGTTTAAACGTTTTTTAACGGAAAAAAAACTCCACACTTTCATGTTTTTGAAACGTTTTTTTGGAAACGTTTTCTTACCCAAAATAAAACCGTTTTTTAAAACGTTATTTGGCTAGCTGGGATGCTGCTTGTATTTCATGTTTTCTATATTTTGTATATGTAATTTTGTTGTACTTTATATCTGGCATATCCGAATAATAAACAAACAAACAAACATAACTGGGTATTTTTGCACGCCCAAATCAAAAGAATTTTAGGTGTTATGTAGAGGAAATTGCTCTCTTTTGTGTTTAGAGATGCACCCTTTGGCATATCACATATGTTATTTTGATACCCTATTTTCTAATTTGTGATGGCTAACCCTGAAAGGGGGGGGGGACTTTGCAGATGATATCAATTATGAGTTTTTCATTTCATCTGTTACAGATTTTCTATGCCTTTAAAATGACACCTTTGTCAAAATTGATCAAGGTGATCAAATTTTACAACAGAAAATCTGCTGAAAATTCTTATTATTTTCTTTATTTTTTGCTACCTATTTTCACCAGTATCTTGAAAAGTGTTCTGTCGCAAAGTCCCCCTTTTCGGGGTGAGTCATCACATTTAGGCTATTTGAGTACCCTAATCACGCTGACTGTGAAATAAATAGCCTGAAAACAGCCTAACTGACCCTGAATTTGTGTTTTGGAAGGTTTATTTTTTTAAAGTTTTGGCTAAATCTTGTAAAATTATCTAATTTTTGGCTGTTAATCCTACTTACTGCAATTCTGAAGTGTGTCTTGTGCTTCTGATGTACAGTATGGGTGAAGTTGTTGGCACTCGCCCTCGGAAGCTTGCTTTCTTCATCGAGTAACTCCAAAATACCACTCTGTTTGATTTCAATTAGATCTAAATATGAAGGAATAAATAATAGCCAACATGGGTAAAGATGTCTTTGCCCAGCACAAACACTTGGGGACTTGTTTCCCCATTTAACAGCTCTAGCTGTTTGATTTTAATCAGATGTAAATATGCAAGGATAAACACCGGACATCAGTATTAAATCTGACAACCTTAATATCAGTGGAGGTAAGAAGTTTTTTTAAGTGGAGGTTGAATGAAGCGGAGGGTAGGGGCAGGACATAAAAACTTGCAAATACTATATTTTTGTGTTCTAGTACGAAATCCATTGCATTTTTGAAAATAACCAGGTTTTACATACAGGGAACCTCTTTTCAGTAAGAACTAGTAAATTATCTGGAAAAATTTATTTTTGGAAAATAGCAAACTGAGCATGTGACGTTTCTATTGAAATAATTTTCCACAAATATTTTATTGTTATACACTTATTTTGAACATCCATAGGTATTTTTTCTATTATTTTTTTGTAAAAGAGCAATAATAAAGATGATAAATAGTCCCTGATTATTTTTTCTCTCCCCCCCCCCAAAAAAAAAGGGAATGATTTTCTTGTGCAACATTTTTGTCTCTTTTAAAGTAATAAACTGTTCAAAATAGAAACAAACTGATAGTGAACACAGACGTCTAGCTACGCTGGTACAATCGATGAGGGTGCTTCACTGTATGGCACAGACTGCCCAGTACGCAAATAACGGCTGATCAGAATTAGTCAATATTTTGACCAGTAGAATTACACACCTTGGCTGCTCACTTGCCCTATCTAACTACACAGCAATCGTTAGTGAGTGGAAGCCTTAAAGAGGTAAGGTAAAGAGGTTGACAAAATGGCGTTGTTTACATGAGCACTTTTCAGCCAAAAAATATTAAATTTGATGCGTTTTATTATGTCCTAGCATTAATAACCACAACATAGTACTTTACAAATTTGTTTTTAGTAAATATTGTCTTGTAGGATTTAGTTGTTTCCTCATTTTTGATAACCAAGGGGCTACAGGCCGCACCACTTTTACCAAGGGCCGCACCACTTTTATTTTCCTTCAGACGCCCGTGCATTACAGGAATTACAGCAGTCACCAATGCGCCACACATGTTATGTGTTTGACGCTCAAAACAAATGCCATCAGGACACTGGCCAATCAAGTCCTAATACTGATTAGCCGTTACCGGCATTTGGATTAAATGTCGTAGACCAGCGTAGGGTCTAGCTAGGCAACGTGTAGTGCCGAGTGAAATATATATGAAATGGTAGGAAAATATTTTGATAAAAATTGCTTACTTCTGTGTTGATTCATCATTAATTTTGCAACTTTTGAGCCTGGTATTTTGAATCAAAATGAACCCAAGTGCCAGGTAGAAATTAAGAGTGTCAGGTGGGCCCGCCTGCCACCATCGGGCTTAGCTAAAACTCTGTGTGAATATTATTTCCACCTATTATCTGCATTCTGCCTTACCTATACAGTCCTGGTTATCTACATAGTTGACGGTGTTGACACCCAATCCCTCCTTCATATACAATTCTTGCTCCTGGAAACAAAATATTGACATAAAGTCATGGCGAAACTGATAAAATCTGAGGTATTTCAAGATGAAGCGTCCCCTGTCACCCACGACTTTTGATTTTAGCTTTTTGGGTTTGTTTTGGTAGATATTAATACCCTCTATACCAGTTGGCTTAAATATGCTTACTTTTTCCATTATGGCCACTTGTTGAATTAAAATCCTGATCTCAACAAATTTGGGATCCCGAATTTAATTCAACATACATTAGTATAGGAAAACACGCATGTGCTCTTTATCCATTTGCCGGTGGCAAAACATGTTTTTGACAAAATACACCTAAAAACACTTTTATAGTTACATTCCATCATTTTAGGCTGTTTTTACACAAAACAATTTTTGAGCTTAATCTAGTATATTGCTTTAAGATGTTTTATAAATGCTTTAAGATGTTTTATACAACATATTTAGAAAAAGACACTGGAGTGGGCATTACTTTTTTTTATTCTGGTATGGGAATCAAATCGGGGTATTCCAATTTTATATATTCAATATTTTGTTGTAATGTGCAAATATTGAAAACATGGATTTGGAGTACTATTCGCTTTGAGTACTATTTGCAATGTTTTTCTATGCACAACCGAAGTTGATTTGGGCCAAATTGAGTGAACCCAAATGCCCCAATACGTACCTAATGGCTTAATTTCAAATGAAGCTTAGGAATTTGACTACATATAAGCAGTCACTCATAATTAATAGTCAAAAGAAAGAAAGAAAGAGTTCTTTAGGCTGATGGCCAAGGATAACCCAAGAAAGCCTCTAATGAAGCTTATTTCCATTGGGGTCCTAGATTTTTCTTTAATATTCAGTTTTAGTACAGGAGTTAAACCGGAGGACCCGGAGAAAAACCTGCGGAAGCGAGCATGGACTGAAAACCAAATGCACATAAAGCGCCGGGCACGGGGCTCGAACCCGGTACCTCATTGGTGCAAGGCGAGGTAACTACCGCTGCGCCAACCCGCTTCCCCAAACTTTAATTGCTTACCAGTTGTCAAATTTTGAAGTCTTATTTTAAGACTTCAAAACAATTAGTCATAACTTTGCCCAATGACTACATGAAAACTGCTAAAAACTGCTTATATGTAGTAAAAAATTTGAAATAAGTCAGTGTAATTCTTGTTGCACATTTTCTGACTACTTATGTGACTACTAAGCTGACAATTTGGTTGACTACATAATGGAGACCAAGATTTCAGTAAGGGAGTATGTGCCAAACGCAATTACACTTTGCAGTATAGGTAGTTTGGCATCTCCACACAATATCTTGGGTAAAAATATGGAAAAATAAAAAGGTTCAAATTTACCAAATTAGAAACAAAAAAGAAAAACAAATAATTTTTCAAAAATGGCACATACCTCTTTTAAAACCCTCTGTTTAAAAAACTGCTGAAGCTTATCATTACAGTAATTAATACATAACTGCTCATAGATACAGGGTTCATAGTGTTAAGACCAGAGTGAATTCAAAGATTTTTAATGACTTTTAAGTCATCTTTTCAAAGACTTGTATGACATTTTTGCACAGATTTTATTACGTTTATTAATTATAAGGCTACCACCGGCTACCCAATGAAATAAGTAAAACTACTCATGTAAGAAGTTGAACATAAAAATCTTCAATTTCATAATTATTTGACAATCATTCAGCATGCTTTTTAATTTAAAGACTTTTCAAAGACTTCATACAAAATGTAAAGACTTTTCAATGACTTTAATGACCCAAATCATATTTAATGACTTTTTAAGGATTTCAATGACCACTATGAACCCTGTAGATAGTCAACGTAAAGCACTCTTTAAGTCAGCAATGTTAAGCAGGATCACATTTCTGACAACAGAGGGCTCTCTCATAAAAAAAAAAATCTCCATACACACCTCTTTCAAAACCCTCTGGTTAAAGAACTGTTGAAGCTTTTCATTGCAGTAGTTAATACAGAACTGCTCATAGCTATTCAATGTGAAGTACTCAAAGCCAGCAATGTCCAGCACGCCGATGAAGTTTGCTGACGACTTGAATGGGAAACACTCGTTGACGCGCAGCACGATGCAGTCAAACAGTTTGGAGTAGATGGATTTGGCTAATGCATCTTTGGCATTGGAGGCTTGCTCCTTCTTGAGTGGAACTCTGCACAAATATCACAGAAATATAGACAAAAAATTCCTTACATGTTTATTTAAATAAGCTAAACATGATACTATTACAAACATTATTAGAGTGATATCTATCTGGAGTCTTGTTTATGAATGCTGCTCGATTATCTGGTCGTAGATTGGGTCAAGCTTGTATCCCCCTCGTCCTCATTCATCCTTACATGTTTGTTTAATCTAAGGCCAAAAAAAAAATTGTTTGTTTGTCCATAATGGCTCCTAAAAAGGTAGGGTTGGTAGGTAGGCTTAAATTTTTTTTTTTGTAATAAATGTACATGAAACTCAACTTAAAGAATGGAAAAATTGAAAAAGAAGTGAACTTAACTTACGAGAACAATATACTTCTGATTCTTAAGAGGTCTTCTATATTGGTAAATACAGTTCATGTCAATTCATATCTTGACGGTCGGTCGGGGGAGGACAAACAAACAATATTTTTTTTGGCCTAAGCATGATACTATAAAGTTCTTCAAATCAAATCCAAATATTTGGTATATTTCAACATCTTATCAGGAGTCTTGCTCACTCCACACCGATGTTGTTGTGAGGTTTTTCTAGATCCTAGCTATCCTTAGTTTGGCTAGCCGAACCTAATGGATGCTGCTTGATAATCTGGTCATAGATTGGATCAAGCTTACATGTATGTTCATTCGTCCATTTTCATAGTTCTTTTTCCTCAATTCTTTATCCATATGGCTTCTTTCAACCAACAAAATCAGATGCACAGTCTATAGACCTTTTCAAAACACAACTTTCCGAGAATTTTCGAAGCTGACAGTGATTTTACGCTTTCCGGCAATTGCTGACAGAAAAAGTGACTCTGAAACACAATGACCGGAATGTTAAGTTCGCGTTCTCGTTAACTGGTTACCTACAAATTTGAACTTGTAATTAGTGTTAGCACTAAAGAGTCACTTTCAGTGTAATCGCCCTGATGTGACTTGAAATCTTAAGCTTATTCAACCGATTTCAAATGGAAATTTCACTCTTTGTGTCCGTGAGCTTATGGTACCATCAGCCAAAAGTTGTTCAGAATTAGTGTGTCTAATAATGTATGGGTCTGGTCCTCTTTATTTCTCACTTTTATTGCACTGAAATGCGAGAGAATTTTTGGAAAATTTTGTTGACAAAATCGTGCGTACTAATGAGCTTGTACGTGATTGGTTGAAAAATGGCCATACGATCAATGTTCCGGAGATTTCGGAATGGATTTTGAAAAGGTCTATTACTTCAGCCTCACTCAGCCCTATGACATGATTTTCCCTGGCGACATGTTCCCTGATAGCAGATTTAGGATTCAGATGTGGATGTTTTTCTCTGAGATCTGGTGAAACATTTGATATTTTGCTTTTCAGTTACGGTTCTATTATATAATGTTCCAACAGCCTGGTTCTAAAATGTCGTCCAGTTTCCAGATAGCAAAGCTAGTTGTCGGCCAACATTGGCCCAACGATGGGCCAACTCGTTTTGGTATCTGGGTTTCAGGATCTACTTACTTTATTAGTGTAGCGTTGCGTCCTCCTTTAGCCGTCTGCATGACACGTGATGTCATGGACTCTTTTTAAGTTCGTCTTGACTGACACTGAGAAGGTTTGCAGCCTGGGCCAAGGATTCAATGGCTTTGTTGGATATGTGGCAGTCACCTGAGAGAGATGATTTACTTACTTAATTAGCGTAGCCTTGCGTCCTCCTTTAGCCGTCTGCATGATTCGTGATGTCATGGACTCTTTGAGTTCGTCTTGACTAACACCAAGTAGGTTTGCAGCATGAGTCAAAGATTCAATGGCTTCGTTGGATACATGGCAACCACCTGGAGGAGAGTTAAGAGTCAAAAATCAAGGAAATTAAAAGGAGGATTCAGTACCCATCTTGTTGTCCTGTATGGAGCTGAGTTATTGTCCCTCCTTATTATTTAAGAAAAAGCTTTTTGTACAAGTCTAACTGCATAAACTTACATTTAGGTACAAACAGCAAGTAAATTTGATCTTATTCTCAAACCATGTCCGCATTTCTATCAGCCTTAATTGCCAATTTCTATTAGAAGAGTTTTAAAGGGCTACATGGGCACCTGAAGAATGCAGGAGGTACAATTGTTAAAATATGGTATAGAATTTCTGTAATGGACACATATTTCCATGCTTTAAGACAGCAACAGCGACCCTGAAGATACTCAGCTTCTCATCATCTGACAAGCCAACCTTATTTATAGCGTTGTTCACCATCTCATATCCTTACCTTGCGAGTCATCCTTGCTTTCAAACGAGATATTTCCCAGCTGTAAGACGGCCGTAGCAACCCTGAAGATATTCAGCTTCTCGTCATCTGACAAGCCAACCTTGTTCATAGCGTTGTTTACCGTCTCATATCCTTTGTAATCGTCTTGCTTGATGTCGTACATGCCGCCCTGTTTTTTGTGCTGTGGATAAATGAGAAAGATACTATGATAATAAAGCCTTACCAAGCATTAAGGCTAATTTAGCCTGAATTTAAACATAATTCACATGAAGGCCAACAAATTAACCAGAATATCAATTCAGGTTTAACAATTAGCATGAATCAACATCACAAGCAATACATTCTGGCTAATCATTATATAACCATAATTTTTTCTAGCTAAGAAATTAAACAGACTCTTGAAATTCTGGTTAAGGCATTTAATTCTGGTTAAGATGTTAGCCAGAATTTTTCAGGCTTAGGAATTAAACAGAAATTCATAATTACATGATTAAGGTCAAAGTTTAATTGGCAGTTGAAAATGGCGGCAAGCTACTGCAGACATCAACATTTATTTGGAAGCTTATATCACAATTAATTTCAATAATTTTGAAGCAAGTTATATAGTACCAACATATTTTAGAGGTATATGCTGAGAGTGTTTGCTGCAGTATTTCTAGTGAAGTAGCTGAATGCATGATGTTTGTATAAATCCTGTTTTTAGTAACACTTTTTATGTTTCATGATGTTTAAGCTTAATGATTTTTAAGCTTAATGTTTTAAATGATGGAAAACTTTGTGGTTTGTTAGTTATCATGATCCCTTAACTGCTACAATTGTAATATGTTGTGACAAATTTTTTTATGAGCTCTCATTACGCTCATCTAATCTCTGTTAAATCCCCTACTTTGGTAGGGGTGTGCCGCTGGGAAAGGTGAAGTACCACTCATGTATATACCAATTTTCAAGAAAAAGGGGCCATCCATATACCAAATGCCCAAATTTTGAGTCAAATTTATACAAAAAATGAAATTTTCTGCAAAAATTTACACTAATTTGACACATATTTATGCTGATTTTTGTTTGATTTTTTTTTGTTTGAAAAACAGACCAATCAAAATACCACATTTTGCAAAGAAAAGGGGTCCATTGGCATACCAGATAGCCTGATTATGCTACCCAAGTTTGCAGCACATCCCCGTAATCATTTCTATACTAAGTACCTCTCCCGGGCTGGCTCCATTGATATGCAGGGTTTTTAATTTTAAACAGATGAGGGCAGCATTTATGCACCTGTTTTTCACTTGGCCTGTGTTTGAACCAAAACATTAAACAAAATATGCCTTTTGGATAATTCTATGAAGCTCAAAGGTGCACTGATTTTGCAATTTTTGAGCTTCGTTTTGGTGATGTGCAGCTATAACAAGAAAATGAGACACAGTATTATTAAGTACTAAGTGAATTCAAAAACTCAACACAAATATACATCAAATACATATATGGAATTCTGATGAACCAGAGACGCTAGAAAGGAAAAAAAGAAATTTCTTTCTAGCATCTCTGGATGAACTAATATGATTGACAGTATGTCTTTAAGCTTTAATGCTACTTAACAAAACACTGGTCCAACTGTACAGAATCTATTCATCACAAGTGACACACAAAATCTACACAGAATCCAAATATGTGTATAATTTCTCAATTAGGTAATTAAGCAAATATGTCCGCCCCTGCTACGCTGATGCCCTCGATGTTTGTGCTTCACTATATATTACTCAGACTGCCCCTCATCGCAGGTAATGGCTGATCATAATGAGTAAAAGTTTTGACCAGTAGATGTACACACCTTGGATGCACACTGGTCGTATCCAACTACACGGCAATTGTTCCTAAGTGGAAAGTTTTGGTGAAGAGGTTGACAAAATGGCAGTGTTTACATGCGCGACCTTTGCATAACGCACTGTGTTTAACTACGCGCTACAAGAGATTTGCAAAATCAGCAATACGTCACGCTTGTAAGTGTTTGACACTGTATACAAAGGCTTCAGGATACGGGCCCCAGGGGGGTCTGTCAACATTGAAAGGGGGTATCAGGCATGATCAAGGGCTTTCAAACAGCACCCTAAACAAGTATTTACATATGTGACCTGCTCTGTCGAAACCCGGACAAAGTCGCACAAATCCCTTTTTCAAATTATACCTAATTTAAAATGGCAAAATTATAAGCTTTCCAATGATATATCACACTCCAGGATCGCTCAATGTTTTGTATGTCAAAAAGTGATATTTAGGTTGAAAATTCCTTTGTTTTCTATTGATTTGTGACAAGTTTATTGGGCTATATCTCCTTAAGTGTTCTGGCGACTTTGTCCGGGTTATGTGGGAGCAAGTCACATATTAACAAAAATACACCCTAAATAAGTATGATTGTTGAAAATTTATATATGCCTACCCTAAATACGTAATCATTTTTGTTAACCGCTTAGCAAGTATCCATTTTTGTTTGCCCCTAAGTAAGTAATACCCATTTATATATCCAAAGGGGTGTACCATTTGATTCTCAGGGAGGGGGCATGGAAGTTTAAAAAAAAAAAAAAAAAAACCTACGCCGTCGAAGGCAGCAAAAAAAATCAAAGATGAGAAGAAAACAAAAAATCTTGACCTTAACTTCCATTCCCACCTCTCCTGCGAATTAACCGGTGCGTCCCGAAATAAGTGATATCATTCTGCTTCCTGCGTGAGGAGTGAGGACCGTCGATTATTGATATTAGGCTCTTGCACAAAACCTGTACACTGTGCTTTAAGTAACTTTGAGCACAGTCCGTAAAAAAAGTATCATATCTAAAAGGTTTGGCCCGGTATATTGGTATAAATCTCGTTGATTTTAATGATATTAAAATCCAATGATTCTTGAGAAAATTAGAAACGAATAGGCGGATTTCCCTGAATTTTAGCAACAGAGTTTAAGAGCAAAGGTTGAATGAACTGTAAGTACGAAGTTGAATTTTAACTCATCAGTTTCAAAAATACACCCTTTTTATTGATTTTTCGAGATTTTTAGACCCTATTCACGTTACGTACGTAACGTGCCTGATCCTAAAAATACACCCTTTTTACGTGAATTTTTGGTCACGCCTGATACCCCTCTTTCAATGACGACAGATCCCCCCGGGATACGGGCAAATCAAGTGCTTAGATTGATTGGTAGTTACCGGATGTCGGAGCCCAGCGTACGCCCCTGCCTGCTTGAATTCGGCATTACCCATTTCTAGATGTAAGAGAGAATTGCTCCAGGTATGTATAAGGTTCAAGTGGATGCTAAAACTATGATCAAATAATGGTTACCTCCTTAAAAAGAGGTATTAAGAGCCAGGATGAGCTCCCCATTTTTTATACATTTTTCGATCTGTGAGCAAGATGGACTCTTATCACTCAGTGGGTAAAAATACAACAATTTCATTGGTTAAAAGCTAAAGAGGATATTTCAATATTGCATAAAATTTAAAAGTTCTAAATATTACGAAATCCTACATGTGATACAAAAAAGTTCATACAGCCCTTTTACCAGTCCAACTTGTATTGCTTTTAGAACATAAAGTTGTATTACAAAGTGCACGCTGTTGTTATGCGCGACTAACTGCAACGTGTTGTACTACGCAATGCCGATAGAAACGATGCGCATAGCTGTCAATCGAGCCAGGGAAACTATAAATCTAAAATTGATTGCAATGTTGTACAAAATATAAAAATAACCATTTTCAAAGCATTTTTCCTGACATTTTCAAGTTTTTGCTATCAACATATGTGTGTACTGAGTGATAAATTTGTCATCCCCTCGATGTTTGTTCTCATGTAATACGAAAAATATTAATGGTTGGGTTCGCATCACACTCGGCTTTCAGCCTTGTGTGATACGAACCTATAAACCATTAATATTTACTTGTATTACATGAACAAACAGGGGTTAACTTTAGAATCAAATCATTTACAGGTAAGTATTGGGATTGCGATTGGGATTGCGGATATAAGCAGGGACCATTTAATCATTGTATTGGTGCCCGGCATATTTGGTAAGCAATGTATTACAAACCTGGCAGTATTCCACCCATTTTTCCCATTGATGCTTATTTCTCAACTTCTAAAATACCAAGAAGATTTTTAATATTTTAAGAAAGAGCACCATGCCGGCTGAAACCCACGCCAGCCATAGTATCAAGTTTACAAGTTGAATGCCTTAACCACTAAGCCACAGGAGCAGCTACCGGGATAGGTGACATTTTCGTATTTAGTCAATCACTGACCGTGACCCAACCCTAACTCACTAACCGGGGACCCGACCCTAACTCACTAACCGGGGACCCGACCCCAACTCACTAATCATGGCCTGACCCTAACCCTGACCCTAAAAATAAAAATACCCCAACCTTACACTAACCCTTACCCTTGAAGCTTATGATTATATTTATACTCCCGATATATCAGTGATGTCATATGTTATTAATATTTATGTTCTTACTGCTGGATTTGTAATCCATTGATAACCGTGTGCAAGGGGAGTGAGTAACCTGTTTGATAACTTTGGTTTGGTCAGTGCACAACTAACATGTTATACCAAAAAACATTTTAACCTTAATTTGAGCTGTGCATACAGATTAGTTGCAAAATAAAGCACATGTAGCCCTACATTGTAGTCAAAGAAACACGATTTAAGCCCTAATTCAGAGCTGTACACAAAGTTTAATAGCAAAATGTGGCACGGATATATGACATCAATATTTCACCACTCTTACATGTGCACTCTATATCCACTCATTGACACTTGTTACATCAAACACCAAAGATACATTAAAAATGTAAATGAAACTATGCATACATGTATATCAAAATTAATATTTATGGTGGTTTTTTAGTATTTCTTAACACATACTACCCTTCCTCATTTGAATGCAATAAAAGTCATATCTCCAATTTTTCTCATATGAGTGGCGCTCTGGCAAAATGAGCGGAAAGTCGCGATTTTCAAAACGGAGTTTATGACATATTTTAATTCTCTATAATCGCTGCTTTCGAATGATATATAATATGTCATACTTTCTTTCTACAATCTTCATTCAGACATCAAAATCCAAGGCAGTCTACTCAAAATCTGGCAGTTAAAAATTGTCGCAAATTGATTTTAATGTTACTGATTACTATAGTATATGATAGCAAAACGCGATCAATTACCTGTGAATAATTGCACTTCCCGGCAGCCATCTGATCTAAAAATTTCCACAAAAATTGATTTATTTCTGTAGTTGGAGCTAAAATGTTGTATTTTTCTTCAAAATGGGTGTCTAAAGAACTGAATCATACTGAAAATGGGAGCCTGATGAGCGGCCTGGAGGCTTGAAAAAGGGGGTCTTGACCGCTGGACAAAGGTAACCTGCTCATACATGTGAGTGAGCCTCCAGGATTGTACTCAACATGGCAAGCCATGTATATAATGCCCTAGGGGCTGATGCTATATTAAATCCCACTATTAAGCAAATCTTTTATATATTACACAAAACTGTAGACATCTTGTAACATCATGTGATCATTTGTGCAATTGGTCATACTTAGATGGTCAGACGGATGTGAATTACTTGATCATGCAATTTATATTATGTCATGCAAATCTTACCAACAGTAAAGAGCATTAGATATCATGGGAAAATAGCAGAATAAATGCAAATATAAGTCAAGATGCAAGTCAGAATACATAGATTATTTACATATTTTTATATAAACTCCGCGTCATAAGTTCTTACCCATGATTTCGACACGCCTGCAGATGAATTAAATGAACGTTTTTCTGATAATTTTTGGCACACCAACCAAGTCTCATCAATTTGTAGTCAGAATGTATCAAATTCTTTAACATGCGATACCGATTTGCAAAGAACAAATTACTTTAAAAATTTACCTCTGAATTCAATTGTTGTACATTGATCAATTACACGCAGAGAACAATTATCAGTACAAATGAGTACAGGGCCAGTGGTAACTGTTAATACGGTATCCAACGGCTCAATAATACTACCATGTGCCGTCACGATAAATTGAATAGCCCGCGCTGTGGAGCCAATACTAGTGTTATTGATCCTGGATCAAGGTAGGCAGTCATGGTGTTTGTGGTTTTACCCTAAGTGTGTCGTTCAGGAATTTACAATAATTGAATTCAGAGGTAAATTTTTAAATAATCTGTTCTTTGCAAATTGGTATCGCATATTAAAGAACTTGATACCTTCTGACTACAAATTGATGAGACTTGGTTGGTGTGCCAAAAATTACAAAAAAAACGTTCATTTCATTTAATTCATCTGCAGGCATGTAGAAATCATAAGTAAGAACTTATGACGTGGAGCTTATATAATTGGGAGCTGCGGAGTTTATATAATTAATTTGGAGAAAAAGGATAAGATAAAAGGGACTAATAAAGAAAAAGCTTGATCATTAGGAGCAAGTGTGGCTGCCGATCACAAATGAGCTAAACTTTATGTTCATATTAAGCCATACATATTTCTGTTAGTTCATAAAAAATGTTTTTTCCACAATTTTTTTCAACAAAACTATGCAGATGCTTTAAAGAAAACAAAAATATTGTTAATCTGCCCAAATTTTCACCTATTTGCTGCAGCATTTACGGCTTGTTTTTTGATGGTCAAAAAATGTCAAAAAAATCCCACTCCTGACACCATTGTAGGCAAAATGACATATTTTGACCTTTTTTTTTTCTAGAAATGTATATTTTTATTTAGATTTAATTATCCGTTGCTGAGTTACAGAGCAAAAACCATTTCTGAAAAAAGGGTTGACAGGGCCCATGTATGTTTGTGTATATAATAAACTTGGTCAAAAGCATCAACGGATGATTCCAACCCATTATGATTTGTGACAATAACATTTCTACAATCTTTGTCAAAAGTGTTGGAGCAAAAAACAGTCGTTGAAGAAAATGCATCCCCCGTACCCCCTATACAATGTTGAAGCACTAACTGTCGTTTTCTGTCAACGGGGGGAACCAACATTGAGACAGGGGTGCGGGGAGGGGGTCAGTGGTTGGGGAAGGCTCAAGCCTTACTGACCAAAAAAGGACAATTTCAGAACCGGGAAATTTACAAAATTGCGGCATTTTAAAGCACCAATTTTCGGATGTTGCTCCAACTACTTCTGACAAAGATTGTAGTATTTATTTTAATAATTTATACACTTTTCACATGCACAATTTATTGGCGTTTTTGAATGGAAGATTGTTTCCATCATTAAATTAACTTCGGATTACAACATGTTTGATAAAGTTTGCGCTGTTTTAGATAATAAAATTTGTGAAAACTGTGATCTGATTTTTGTTTCACTTGTCGGTTTTTCCCCTCAAAAACTCTAGAAGATTCGGGGAGGGGTGGGGTTGCGGAAGGGTCGGTCAGAGAAATCCGAACCAAACAATTTCACAAATTCATAAGAAAAAAAAATCAAAAAATGGTTAGAAGAGGATATAGTAGAGTCTATCTACACCTGGATACCTATAACAAACACTCAATAAGAATAGGGAAGGGGATACACATTTCAAAATGCATGAGATATATGTTATCTAGTTGCTGTCCTCAAAAAGTTTTATCTTACCGCTTTGCTTTTTCTATCTTCGGGAAGCTGCTTCTCTGAATCTTTTGCCGTGAAGTATCTTGTCACACCACTTTTCAGATACTGAAAGGTAAAAATGAAAACAAAAACAACAATCCTTTTTAAAATGTAATTGTGAACAATTATTACCCATGAATGAAATTAAAAATATCAAGAACTAACATAGGCAGCATTACCCTATTTAGGCACATACACATTAAATTTCAAATTCAATAAAACTTATTGGAATTGGTTTTATTGGAAAGAGGATCTCAAAAGAAAGAAAATGACACCAAAATCATTAAGTTTCGTCGCTCCTAAGTCAAGTTAGAGGCGTTTTTGTGTCGCAAAAGTTGGTATTTTTTCTGATAATTCCCCATATAGAATACAATGTAATTGGAAATCAGATTCTGTGACATACACAGTTAAGAACTTAATGCATTAAGGTATATAGGAGCATAAAAAGGTACTATATTAGCTTTTTTTCTATATTAGTACAATCTTCAACGATCCAAAAGTTCCACTAGGGTTGTGGATTCGTGACGGAACTTAACAGAATACTGGACTTAAGTGTCTTAAGAGTCTGTTAAGGAGCAAATATGTTTTCGTTCCTACTGTTAAGGTCAAAGGTCAAGCATCACTTAAATGTAGGTCAAAATGGCCTAAAATGCAATTTTTAGGGCTTAAAAGTGACATTTTGGCTTGAAAATAGCCAAATCACAGACATATATCAGATCGGATTATAAAATACTATCGATCTTCCATACTTTGTGCAAATTCACCGGAAAAAGACGAGGAAAATGGAGAATTAAG
>JXSR01S037779.1:357718-367982 GCA_000969725.1 Ophiothrix spiculata
TTCTCGAGATATGGCTGGTTGAAGGTTTTGTGCGCAAACACTTTTGACCGGGAGTGTATATTATACAAGCAATCTTACCTCGTAATCATCAGGCGTTTTGATGCCTAATTTCTTTCGCATGTTGTCTGGCGCCCCCGCACACATGTAGTAAAAGATGTGATAGTTGCGTTCTTCCGGATTCTGATGACATACCCTTGGTTTCTCAAGTAGATAATGGGACACAAAGCCTCCAACCACTTGGTGCTAGAAAAACAAAAACAAAAACAAAATAAAAATAATTGGTATAAAATAAGAATTATGTTAAGTTTGTATGGGCCAGAGTACAAAGGGTTACAGAAGTATACAGCAAAAATAGGAAGGATTTGAAAGTTCCATGATCCCAACCATAGATTAAAGAAAGTACAGATAGGAAACGGGACTATTTGCACTCTAAAAATTCAGCTAAGTTATAGGATTGCGGCACGCAGACATCATGCCTGGACCAACCCTGCGGGAGTGCATATAGACCCTATTCTGCAATATGTCGTGCACAACTTGACTACAACGCAATGCACATTTTACATTTTTCCGCCAAACTGTATGTAAGCAAAAACAACGCTTCACTGGCTCGATACCCACGTTCTCGGTCAAATTACCAATCCTTTGCCGAAGTACGGTTCCAACATAGATGGCATTACATGTTGGCATAGCAGATCCAATGGGTCTGGTTTCAAATCTGGTTGCCAGTTTTAAAAATGCTTCAAAGGTTTCAAATAACAGATAGCTTTGACAATACCTTGGGATGGATGGGAAGGGAGTTCGTCTGATGGTAAAACAATTCTGATTCTCACCTTTTCACTCAAAAGCATTTCTACAAACTTGCCAAATTGACTACTGTTATTGTTGCGTACTGTCTTAGCATTACCAAAGGCTTCTAGGAGCAGATTAGCTTCAACAACACCTTGGGGAGGGAGTTTGTCTGATGATAAAACAATTCTGATTCTGATTCTCACCTTTTCACTGAAATGCATTTCTACAAACTTGCCAAATTGACTACTGTTATTGTTGCGTACTGTCTTAGCATTACCAAAGGCTTCTAGTAGCAGATTAGCTTCAACAACACCTTGGGGAGGGAGTTCGTCTGATGATAAAACAATTCTGATTCTGATTCTCACCTTTTCACTGAAATGCATTTCTACAAACTTGCCAAATCGACTACTGTTATTGTTGCGTACTGTCTTAGCATTACCAAAGGCTTCTAGGAGAGGATTAGCTTCCACGATACGTTGTTCTATAACACCAGCGCTCTGCCCATGAGACGTGGTTAGATACCTGAAAATAAAATACAAACAAGTAGAACACGGGTTAACGCGATGCGTAAAACATGTCCTTGCCAAATACGGAGATCAGCAATGACCTTGAAGTGACCTCAAAACTTTTTGGCATCAACAATCTACTCCGTTCTCCAGGTTTTCATGTCTGTTCATTAAGGTTTATTCAATTTGACCTTTAATGACCCCTGATGGCCCCGATGACCTTTGATCCACTAATCAATACAAACTCGGTCTTTGGACGGTCAAGGGGCATCCAAAGCAAAGTTTCAGGAACGTAAGACCCTCGGTCTCTTAGAAAATGTAGGAATTAATATTTTCATCACGGACACACGGAGCTAAATTTAAAGTCCCCATCCCAAACTCGTTATTTTTCTCCTTGTCTAGTTAACATTTTGAGAAAACCTCTCAATATAGCTTTCGTCTAAAAAGCAGACCCATTTCAAAGGTTATCTCATGAAAAACTGATTCACTGGAGGTGCACATCAGTGCATGCTTAAAGTATTCCTACCCAGGAATTATAATTGGCTCTTTTCCTATCTTTGAAACCCCCACAGTCATGTTTTATAGCCGGACGAACATTTCAAGTAGGGTCTGGCATTTTTTTTTCATTTTTTGTTTCTGGCTAGGAATTCAAAGTTGGTTTAAACTAGTCTAAATATCTCAACAATCTGGAGTAAATAAAATCTATTCAAAATTAACAATTTTTGGTCATAAACAGCTAATGATTGTGTTTAGCCAGATTCAACAAAGCAATTACTGAGTTGTCCCAAATGACAAAATGTGGAGTCCCAATATTGGGGGTGCATATCAATCAGAGCATTTGGAAAAAAAAAAAAAAGACCTGGTTGGTCCTTAAATTAGGTACGCTTTTTCATAACCTATACCAGATAATCAAAAAATAATAATTTCAAGTGATTGCCAGAAAGTTGTATCTGCAATGGCTGCCACATGTGATATATTTATTTAACACAAGACTTCCCCCAACTGGACAATAGAGTGTAAATCAAATTCATGAAAATAGCAGCTTTTGCACTTGTACTCCATGCAGCAAACAGTCGATTAATGCACAAAAACCAATATGACCATACGGGAAGTAAATTAGTCTGTATTTCTCGAATCATATCAAAGTACCAAATCTTGCTGAATATTCAAATGTACTTATGATTAATGTTTGTAAATTTGGCAGCAACAAAATTAGGCCAAAATAATACCAAAGTCATGAACAAACCATGTACAAATATTCATACGAAGTGATTTGGTCTTATTATCAATCCTAATCAATCATCACCAGTCTCTTACACAATACAAAAGCACCAGTTCCCAATGTTGTTGAATACAAGGAATATGCTATGGATCTTGTGACAGAGTCTGATTGCTTGTTGCATACTTTAAGATTTATATAGAGTATAAGCCTTTCTTACTTACCTTAGAATATATTTGGTAGACTCTGTCTTGCCGGCTCCAGACTCTCCACTCACAATGATAGATTGACTTTGTTTGGTCACAATCATGTCTCGGAAGGCTTTATCAGCTGTATGGAAAAGCAAAACAATAAAAATATTGTCAAATCAAATATTATTGCATCAATTACCCTTCTTGTCAGCGCTAGACTCTCCATTGACTATATTTGGTAGACTCTGTCTTGCAAGCTCCAAGTAAAAGTAAAGGGTACAGGAGACGGTCTGTATTTCACAGGTCGGAGTGCCCATCTCTCTTACGAAGCGTTTGGGCCAGACTCCACAATTTTGTTATATTTGCGGTGAGGGGTTCGCCACACCTCCTTCCCCGTGAGTCTGTTACCTTCCCAGCATTGAAGAAAACCGGTACCCATTTGATACCTGGGTGGAGAGGAGCACATTAGGGTAAGTATCTTGTCAAAGGACACTACACACACCGCCCACCGGATTCGAACCCATGACTCTCAATGCCCGGTGATTAACAGTCAAGGATTTTTATGCTAGGCCACGCATGTCCCAGACTCGCCACTAACATTTCTCTGTTTAGTCAAGATCAAAGGCTTAATCAGCTGCAGTGCAAATCAAATGCAAAATACTGTCTGATATTTTTTCTTCATTTCAAGTATACTGCCATCATCCCCATCCCTGAGCCCCATCAAAATTTTTCTACCTCAGCAACTAAACTTTATCGGATCATAGATATATTAAGTTCTTGTAACAAATCCAATATAAAAATTTGGTAATCACTAGATAATTTTCGATGCACCTTTTAAGCTTGTTCACTCAATTTCCTTTTATATATAGACCTGGTTTATTGCTGATATTCCAAAAATTTCCATTGCATATCAAAGATTTTCAAATTTTAGTTAATAATCAAAATGATCCAATATTTTTTATTGATAACCTGGGTTTTTGCTAACATTCCAAGATATTTGGTCATTGTCAAATGTGCTACCCTGCCTAAAGAAAGATTAAATAAATAAATAAATACAATAAAGTAGAATTAAACTTGGAATATCAGATTGAAAATCTTGATTTATTATAGTGATAAATTTTGAATATTGGTTGAAAAACTTGGAATATCGATCAGTCACAAATTTTAGATTCTCTCTCAAAATGTGCAATAAATCGTTTAGAAACCTTTAAATCTAACGCTGAATTCATCCAACTTTGGTAAATAGATTTACTGGGGCTCTCCACACAGTAGCATCAATCTGAATCAACTAGATTAATATACATTTCAAAAGTACAGATTGTGTTCACACGGTCTGGCATCAATCATTTCATCACTACATGCTCATTCTGATTCTTACAGCTTCTCAGCATAATTTAAATTTTTACTCACAGGGTAAGCAACCCCACCCTTTTTATTTCAACCCCCATCATAGATTTACAGAGATACCAGGCTTTGTATACCAGCCCGTGTAATGGTGGGTGTCGTCAGCCATGGAGCTCAAATTGGGGGTATTCGAGTCCACTTGGTTCCCGCCAAAATCAACTCTGAGTGACGAGACTTAGTTATGCGTAGAGACAACCTGCGCAAATAATAGTTTACTCGAATGATACACTAACCTACACGCAAAGCGTGTGTGCATGTTTCATTATTTTCGCATTATGATAAGGTGCGATGCATCATCGGCAAGCTATCGGCAAAAACCCGAATAACCCCAATTTTGTCGGAATAAAAATGGCCGTGTGCCTTGTATCTCCCCTGTAAATCTATGACCCCCATTTTTTTTTATCAAGGCACCCTTTATACTGAACATTCTCAGAAAACCACCCTTTTGACTATTTTTAGATTTTTCTAGACTCACCCTGTCTACAGCGTGGGGTGCATATACAGTGTCTTGGAATATCAAGTCAAAACATCTTGCAATTTTGATGAGAAATTTGGAATATTACGATAAACCTGTAATCTCTTGTCAAATGTGTATATAAATCAAAAATCTTATATAAATTAAACATTTAGGATAATCAGTGAGAAGCCTGGTATATGAATTGATATCCTTGGAAAATTGCTTTACTTCACATACATAATTTCTAGTGGTTTATATGTATATATTTATTTAGTTATTTAGTTATCTTGTCTGTCAAAACAAATAAAAACACACAAGCTTGCATAGTATATAGCTCTTAAGAAAGGTTTTATTAAAAGAATTCTGTGTAAAATACCTTAACATTTCTGGGTATTATACATATTTTCATTAGTACATAAAATGAAGTAAAAGACTTCAACCATAAACTTTTTAACTGTATTTTCAATGTGTTAACACTTTTGTTATAAAAAAGATCATATTTATTTTCAAACACAAGCCCAAAATAGCAGTTTATGTATTTTCTCAAGATTTTGACAGGACAGAGACACATCCTCGAATCAGAAAATTGAATCCTGAATTAATTGAACACTTTTAGGAATACCAATGTTTATACCTAACCCCCTTGCTTTTCTGTTTTAATGTAAGAATTATTCCATGTGTCCCTAATTTACACACACAATTTCCTGAAAGGGGAATGACACTTTCATTCAAAATGTTTTATAAAATAAATATAAAAAATATTTATAAACTCACTTCTGACAAACATGCTGTCCCCCTTCTAATTGTTTTCTAAGTACACAGTTATTCCTTCAGACTTATCATAATTTATGCATAATCATTAACACATTTTGAACTTGCTAAAACATTTATGGCTTGTAATTAGTAGTGGGTTATACAGGGGTGAAAAAAGGTGATGTTTCAAATCACTTAGGGGAAAAGCTCATTTGATGCAGTATGATCTCCTGATCATTTTGACACCTTTTTTTTTATAGAAATCGGCCAAAAAATGAGACAGTGCGGGCCAAAAAACCGATTTCATACAGGGGGGAGGGGTCGGAGTCAGAAGGGGGGGTCTGAAATGTGAAATTTGACCATTTCTGGAATTCTATAACATAATTTAACAATGTTGGGGTGCATATTTATGTTTTTGAGGTCAAGGAATCCATTTTTCACATTTTTGACAGAATTTGATTTTTCGTTTTCGTAAAATCCGCCATTTTATGCAAATTTAAGCCACGAGGGCGCTTTGCCGGCCACCCCTTAGCGTTAGTCATTTTGAAACATTTTTCGAGGTAGAATTGAAGATAAACATACCCTTATTATATTCTAAAAGTTTCAGCATGTAGGTTTGTTTCGTTTGCTCGTGGTACCATTTAATTACTGTTGAAAACGCTCCATTGAAAACACAGGGATCAAAAGTTCGTTGACCCACACACAAACCTATGGCACAAAATTGCGTAGTTCTGTGTTTCACTTAAATTAGTGCCACGAACAAAACGGTTTGGTAAAAGAGCTCAAATTTGCCGAGCAGATACTATCAATGATTATCTATTGTTTGACATTCAAATTATCACAATCAGAATGTCCATGTTCGTTTTATCGGCAAAAGCGCCCTCATAGCCTAATTTGACTAAAAATGGCCGTTTTTACACACACGAAAAAACCTCCTCGAAATTGGTTTTTCGGCCCGCACTGTCTCATTTTTTGGCCGATTTCAATAAAAAAAGGTGTCAAATGATCAGGAGATCATACTGCATCAAATGAGCTTTTCCCCTAAGTGATTTGAAACATCACCATTTTATAACCCAACACTATTGTAATAAGAATCTTTTGAACCATCAAAGAAAATAAGAGTATATATCAGTCTTAATACTATTTGGTTTAGACCTCTAGTCTTCAAATCTTATTGCATTGCTTAATATTTCTGCAGTCATTAATAAACAAATAAGGACTTAATGGGTCACCCTGTCTAAAGGTGAGATTCCTTTGATCCGTTTGCGGTGCAGTCGCGCTGCGTTTTGTACTGTAAGGGTACTGGTAGATAATTTAAAGCACATGATTAAATGGAGCTAAATGGTATCAGGTTGAAGCTGAGATTCCATTTTGTCCGTCCGTTTTCAATGCAGTTCCGTTTCATCATCTTCTCTGATTGAAAAGTTTCCGCACAACCAAATCACATTCAAAACGGATGAATCACTCCAGGGACCGATTCAAGTAAACGCATGCGTTTTAGGATAGCCGCACCGCAAACGGACTGGATAAAAGTCCGCATTGAAAACAGATGGTCAAAAATTGAATCTCAACTTCAACCTAATACCATTCAATCATGTGCTTTAAATTATACAACTGTCAGTACCCTTACAGTGCAAAACACACCGCAACCGCACTGCAAACGGTTAAAAAGAATTTCACCTTAACACCCCTGTAACTTCAATTAGATCTAAAGCATACAATTTTCAATATTTGTATAAAAAAGTTTCATCCTTTCAATAAATGTTCCTTTAAACCTACATGTTCAAAAACCATGGTTATACAATCCTATTCAAGGGCTACTAACTTCTTAGAGAATATTCTGACAGGGTATTTTATATTCACTGCAAGATTTTACCCACTCATACACGACACATTGTACAGTTATTGGTATACATTAAGAGTAGAGTTTATAGATTATATAATAGCCTTGACACTCACAGTATGCTCTTTAAACTTGACGATTAAAAGTTAAAGGCACGTATTCCAGAAAGATGTTTAGCTAAACCATTGTTTAACTGAGCATCAACTGTCCAGGAATGATACGCATCATTGCAGCTTTCAAGCAGAACAGTTCAATGAGTCGTGCTGTTGACGAGAAATAAAACCTTGATTTAGCTAAACACCTTTCTGGAATACGGGCCAAAATGTTTAATTTTTTAATTTTTGGTCAAAGTGGTCCAATTTTTTTTACTTTGCATCACCAGACATTATTCAATTTTCACATGCTTATTGCCAAGTTTAAGTATGCAAATTCTAGCAGTGATATTCAAGCATCTTGTTGTTGAAAACGGACTGTCAAGGCTTTTCAAAATCAATAGAAAATATCATACCAGATGAGTTATGAATTTCTGTGCATTCTACAATATCTTTCTCAAAAGTTTTCTCCTAGATAGCATCCATTATAAGCAATGCTTTGAAGATATATCTGCTGTAAGGAATTCATCCTTTGCACTTTTTAAAGGGCCCTGTCAACCCTTTGTTTTCAGAAATGTTTTTTGTTTTCTCTGCAACTCAACAGCGGGTAATTAAATCAAAATAAAAGTATATATTTCTAGAAGCGGATCAAAAATCATGTTTTGGGGCCCAAACTTTTAACGGAAAGCATGAAAGTTAACTAAATTTTGCTAGATGTGACATCATTTTTGGACCAAAATTACAATTGTAATTTTGGTCTTAAGGTCCAAAAATCATTTCTTTGGGCCCAAACTTTTACGGGAAAGCTAACTAAATTTTGCTTTGGTAAAGTTTTGAACCATTTTACTTTTCAGAATCCAGAAAGCAATACTGAACACATGTTTCAAATTTTTGATTTTTTCTTAGCTTTTGGGGTATTGTCAAAAATTGGTCCAAAAATGTCAAAAATCCCACCGCTGCCACCATTTTGGTCAAAACATGACACTTTTTGACCTATTTTTGCAATATTTTAAAAAATAAGATAGAAATCAAAAAACTGAATTTTTTACCCTAGATGTTGCTTTCTAGATTCTAAAAAGTAAAATGGTTCAAAATTTTACCATCTATAGCAAAATTTACTTAGCTTTCCCGTTAAACTTTGGGTTCAAAAACACAATTTTTGGACCTTTCTGAGCCTTAGGGCCAATATTACACATTTTGGTCCAAAAATTATGTCACCATCATGTTCAGATGCAAAACTGCTTCTAGAAATATATACTTTTATTTGGATTAAATTATCCGTTGCTGAGTTACAGAGCAAAAACCATTTCTGAAAACAAAAGGTTGACAGGGCCCTAAAAAGCCAAAAACAAACCAACCACAGTCAGATCAGTGTCCATTAAAAGTTAGGAAGTTATGGGAGATTGCTCTAACTCAATGATTTTCAAAATGTACTTTCTAGTAATTTTTAGCATACATACCCATTTCAAATTTGGTCTTTTAGGATAAAATAAGGCCAAAAAAAAATCTGTCTTAGCTTACTTGAGGCCAAACCCTAAGCGCTATGTGGTTTGTTTGTTTTTTTAGTAAAAAAGGGCTACGCGGATGCGGAAATACCCCCTAATTTTTATTTTATTGCATTTTTCGGCCACTATATTTTTTTCGCAGCCGCTTCGCGGCCGTTTATTCGCGGCCGTTTATTTAACTTTTTTTTCCAGTATAGTAGGGGAAAAAAGATGAAAAAAACCCTGAAAATCTCTCAAAAACCTAAAAAAAAGAAATGCGCTAAATTTGGATTTTTAAAAGCTATGAGCACGGGAAGCTGAGACAGACTATTTTTTTTCATTGGCCTAAGTAGTTTTTCAATGCTATTTAGCACAAAACCACACAAAAATGAAATATTTCTGGAATTTTTTCCAAAAATATTTATTTTTGCCTCTATTTTATAGTACCTATCCATTGAAATTATTCATGGGGTCTGGGTAATCTACAAAGAAAAATGAAATATCTATAAATATGTTCTCAAAAATTGTTACACCATATAAGAGTTAACTAAACAGCATGTTCTTCAATTTTAAATTGCTGGTCGACAGGTACGCGTTTCTTAATTTCTTCCCTGAGTCTTCGCCAAAACATGTTCTGTTCACATTCGCCAGCAGGCCATTTTAGACACAAAACTTGACGGAATAACTGCCTCATCCTAAGAGTCATCAGTTCATCTGGAATGTCCTCCCAACAAAATCAAGATAAGTATATTCTTGTTTTCTTCCAGCAATCTTTGATGCACCATGTTTAATTCAAATTTGCAGCGATTCCTGTCTGCAACATACCTTTGTGATATTGCGACAATAACTTTGCGGCTCCTCTTCATATATCGTGATATAGCATTGAATATTGGAAGATTAGCGGGGATATCTCTTCCTCTGATACACAGCCTCAGCGGTTCCTCTCCCCCTTCAATGACTGCTTCAAGTTCATCAGCAATCCAATCTTCATCTTGTTGGTGATAAGTGACATAGGCATCATATAACGGGATTCCATCTTCATCGTCATCATTTTGATTATCGTTCATGACAGGCAAGTTGATACAGGCTATGTGCCTATGAAACATCAGGAAAAGTCTGTTCTTTATGTTCCAGTGATACAATGCAACTACACACGATATACCTAAGAACGTGATTAGTACTGCAACAACAATCAAAATATACTCCAGATATAGGACTTGCAGTCCAGACCCATGTCTGTTATACTCAATCCTTCCAGTGAATCTGGAGACACACATTGATATACGAACAAAGAATCATGTTTAAAACTGCGGTGTGGGATGTAGAGCGTGTAGTGTATAAAGTTATGCAGAGAGATAACATCATCACTGTCTAACCATCTACTGAATGGCATGATGCTACAATCACACACATATGGATTTTCTGATAGATCAACCAAGAGCACTTGGTAGACTTGTATAGTCAAAAATCATTTTCTCCTCTTTTCGCATATAGGCCTATATTTATGAAATTATTATAGGCCTATA
>JXSR01S037780.1:13854-31909 GCA_000969725.1 Ophiothrix spiculata
CGGGGGGGTTGCAACAACCCCCCCCCCCCCCCTTGGTTAGACGTGTTACAAAAAAAGGCTTGGTTAGACGAGGGTTAAAGACCTCACCTAAATAATACTAGCTATTTCTTAAGTGTCTCTATTGTTGTTATATTGTATTTAATGTATCTTGCCCCTTTTCACTTTCATGTATATAAATGAAGTTTTAAAATATTAAACAACAACAAAACGAAGACGACAACAACAAGAACAACAACTACAGCAACAACAACAAAACCGTATAAAAAGTACCACTCCCCCACACAAACAGACTGTATAACATTTTACGAGACTCTGTAAAATAACGGCAAACAGGTATTTCAACGTAAAATTTACGGGAAATATTTTCAGTGTACATGTCAACTTACCTTTGTAAAAAGAACTGAAGGAAAACCTAAGAAGACCTATCATGAACAGTTTAAAGAGGTATTAAGACCAAGGAAATTGAAAACAGCATAAATCTAAACCTAACATTATCTTTTAATGAGAAGCAATTTTGTGCTGAAATATAGCTGACATATTTCAGACTTCCGCCATGTCTTTACAGTGAACCTGTCCCGAATGAGTTCTTGGTCTTTGAAAATTCATAAGACAGGATACGCATCATGAATAATAGATGAACGAGGGGTATCAGAAAGTTTAAAACTTTACTCAGAAGGGATGGATCTATATCAATGGAATTTTGTCAGAATGGTCACTTATCTTTATGTACATTTTGGTGCAGAAATAGTCTCATAAGTAGTTTTACATACTCTAGGTGGCAATTGATGTCATCTACTTACCCGTTAGTACTACATGGAGGAAATTTGAGACATGCGGTGTACTTGTTGTTTTATTTTTTTTTTGAATTTGAAGAGTTACAGGGCTCACCAAATCTTAATGACATGACCAAAGTTTAGTTGTTTGATACAATAGTAATGTGTTAAGTTTTCTCTTTCCATTGATACCAAAATTATGGAAATCAGTCGATGAATGACATCGCAATGACGTAATTTAATATAGCCTACTTGAAAATATGATAAGTCAGTCAGAATTGGGAGAAATGTGTTACTTTGCACATTGACTATGCAAAGGCGCCTTAAGTATCTCGTATTTAAATTACGTTCCTGGCTTTATGTCTTCTGGGTAAAGTTTAAAACTTTTTGATACACCCTCGTATGACTATATAGGTTGAGAAGCTAACATTGTATCAAGCCAAGGAGATATTCTATTTTTTATTGCTACTCGGGTCACTGCAGTGTTGAGTCCTTGAGCAAGATTCTTTGTCCACATTGTTCCTCCCCACCCAGTTGTCAGAAATGGGTACCGGTATGTAAAAAGTACTGGGAAGGTAAATCAGACTCGTTTGTGTGGGAGGAGTGGCGTACCCCCCACAGACATACACAGTAGTGGAGTCTGGCCTAAACGCTAAGGAAATGGAGATGGGCACCACGACCGTTAGCAAATAAGCTTCGGTTTCGACTTAACCTTTACCTTTACCTTAATATATATTAAATGGATGAATGAGATTGTACAGTAGCTTAAACACTAAATGAGTAATGTTAATTTGATATTTAAAATTCTTCGGAAAATGGGATTTTCAAACTGTTGGGGCATTGTTTTGTTTTTGAAATAAATACATATTTTTTTCCATTAAATACTCATAGCATGGGTAATATTTGATACACATTTTTAAAATAGTTAAGGTTAATCACACTAAAGTGTATATTTCTATTTAGACGATACTTGATGTTAAACAAAATAGCCAAGGTATACTTAAATCTGCATAGTGGCTGAGGTCACCGGTCACTTGTTTTTCTGTTTTACCTATTCGTTTTGAAGGTCTTAAATTGCAACATAATTTTCTAATTTCATTAATCTGAGTTTTATAGATTTATCTGGCAGATTTTTTTTTTCACTGGAGTCTCGGCTATCAGAAAAAAAAAATAAAGAAAACTCTGTTAGGCATTTATGAGTACATTTTGAATCTAATAAGTTGTTAAACTAAAATATAGTTTTCTTGTTTGCTTAGTGGTTTCTAGATGGGCGTACAGTTTCATTAGTTTAAACAATTCAGCAGTCTTTATAAACAAACAAGTAACGCTTCTGAGCCATGTTTTGTTGTCGTTAAAGAAGAATTTTCGATTCACTATCACTAAATATGGGTTATGCTAACAAAATGTGATTGAAACATGTATTAATGACGCTGAACTGAATATTGTGCTAGCTTATTTAGTATAATGATGCCAGGAATACCAGGAACGTCTTAGATAAATGTAGCATTAATAGTTTATGGACTATTTTAAAGTTGGTTTTAATAAAAGGTCTGAAAAGGTGTTTTCAAAAATGCCTGAAAATAATAAATTGTTTTATGATTTTTAATCATCCTATAAAGTTTCATAAAAATGAAACTAGCCACCAGATATATCATTTAATGGAAGCCCATTATATTACATTTTAGATCATAATTTGCTTAATAGATATTCAACAGAGGTTCGGGTAGCAGAAAGGAAAATAAAAACCCTCTGCTGTCCTTATTTTAGCTTATTTTGAATCAGCCTACACGATTATTTCACTAAACATTTTTGTTTGCTTAGCGGTTTTAAGATAGACGTAGAGTTTCATCAGTTTTAACAAAACAATCTTCATAAACAAACAAGTAACGTCTCGATAAAACTGCCCTGTTATCCTACAAGAGGGATTTTCGATTATCACACACAAATGGGTTAGGCTAACAAAAATATGATTGAAAACATGTATTGATGACACTGAACTGAATATTGTGCTAGTAAATTGAGGCTAGAAATACCAAGAACTATAAAGCATTGATGGTTTATTGATAGTCTTAAATGATGTTACTCTTGGTATTATTAGCTCCTATAGTGAAAAGGTTTTAGATCGGTAGTAGCCTCGTTAACCTTCGTCTTCCTGATCCTTGAATTTTGTATCACGTCTTCCAGAGGGGGGGGGGGGGGGGGGGGGTGGTTACCACCCGCAGTGATTGACGTTTGTCGAAATTATGTTTTCAGTGTACATGTCCATAATACCTGAAATAAATTTCAAGCTCTTGAAATTAAATCTAATGTTATTAAAGAAAGTACATTTTCCGCGGTAAAATAATCTACAAAATCATTATTTCTGATTTTATCATCAAGTTTGATTAGTTTATCAGCTTGTCATCATGAGCCCACTTCAGTTTGATTTGTTTAATAAAAATAAGAATTGATTTAAGTTTGCTAGCTTACGTTTAAAACTAGAAAGCATTTCTATAATAAAAATGGCATTTTTTCCATTGCACCATAATGCAATGTCATATTATTTTAACATTGCACTATCCAACTTTCATTTCAAATCAGAATCTAATCTTGGTCAATCAATCAATCAATCAATCAATCAATCAATCAATCAATCAATCAATCAATCAATCAGTAAATCAATTAATTAATTTACGACACTGTTGTTGACTGTACTGTTTCCATAATAAAATAGGAGACACAAAATCGCAGAGATGATCCCCCGTTTACCGGAACCCCAAATCCAGATTGTGTCACTTGCAAATATGACCAAAGGCAAAATCCCAGATTTTTGTCACTTGCAAATATGACTTAAGGCTTTCATAATATCATAATAAAAAATACGTTCCTGGCTATATTTCTTTTTGGTAAAATTTAAAACTAACGGCTGCCTCGAGATGGCCATTCACATAAATGGTGTATCTAAAAGAAGATTTGTAGAGTACATGTAAACATCTGCCTCTTACTGGCCCAGCGCTACATTTGTTGTAGTATATATGAGACTGTTAAAGCATTTTATCCACTTTTAAAGCATTTTGTGTATTTAAAATGACTAGACGTCTTTAAATCGTTCTTAGCCAAGAGCATGGGAATTCAAGCAAGCCTGCAGTCTCGAATACAACTTGGTTATCGACATAAATATTTTATCAAGCAGACTATTCTCCGGAGACGGTGTGTTCCTTGTCTTTGGGAAATGTAGTCAGACGAGACCATGCAGTATCCTGGGAACGACACATTCATGTGTTCTTTATTGATTAAATGTTCCTCTTCAGAGTATAAAACAGAATATACATTTTCTATATGAACGACGTTACAAATTAAGTGATAGATAAAATATGAGGGTGTCATACATTATGTTTTGTTTCGTATAAGAATAAGATTTTCAGATTGTATCTTTTACCTATTTTAATAGTCATAATATTACATGAAATTCAAAGCTCAGACCATCGACATCTTGCCATATCTATCATAAAGATAGAACAGTTATCATTTGTAACTATAATATACTCGATTCCAAGTGTTTACTCTGGTCTTACCAACGTACTTTGGTAACGTTTGTTATCAAGGGGGGGGGGGGGGTTGGGGAAGGGGTGGTTGGAGCGCTAAAAGTTGTTTTGCTTTATACCATAGTACATGTATAGGGTAGGGTCTCCTCTATCCATTGATACCAAAATCTTGAAAATCAGCCAAGTTGTTACGTAATTATGACGTCATAAGTACTTCCGAGTCAGAAAAATCACGATTTGGGGCAAAAATGGACATCATATCGAAATTTTGCTGTTAAAGTTCTAAATAGTTTTTGCCGTTTTTTTTTTGCTTATAATGAAGGGAAATGGTCTTTCTAATATGTTCTGTAAGTTTTAGCTGAATACCATGCAGATATTTTTCAAAATGGCGACTTCAACATTTCTCAGGTGGCAACCCCCCCCCCCTTACCTTCCAACTTTGGCGAGGCACCCAGAGCACCCTGAAGGTGGTACCTACGAATTTATTCGCTAAAGTTACTGCAAAGGAAGAACTTACAACTTCCCAAAACCCCTATGTCATATACGTTTGCTTTTTTAGGCGACATCATCCGTTATGGGGATGGTAACCCCCCCCCCCCCTGGTGAGACAAGGGTTAAAGCCCTCACTTAAATAATAGTAGGTATTTCTTAAGTTTCTCTATTGTTTTTATATTGTATTTAATGTATCTTGCCCCTTTTCACTTCCATGTATATAAATCAAGTTCGAAAATATGGTAGAGGAAAACAGAAGAAATATATACATCAACATGCACACCAAACAACAATAGAATGAAGACGACAACAAGAAAACTACAAGAACAACAACTACAGCAACAACAATAATAAACAACAAAACCGTATAAAAAGTACCCCTCCACCCCCCCCCCCCCCACACACACACACAAGCCAGAAAACAAGTAATTATTACAAGATTCAAGGAATCTGGATATACACGAAACGGAGTGTGTGTTCCAGGACCGAATCCCGTTCGGGGAATAATGATTAAACACTTTTTTTTAATGCAGACATTTTACTGACTGTATACAATTTTACGGGTAAATTACGGTAAATTGCTGGCAAATAGGTTTTTTTCAGTGTACATGTCAACTAACCTAGGTTAAAAGAAGTGAAGGAAACCCTAGGAAGAGCTATCATGAACAGTTGAAAGAGGTATTGAGACCAAGGGAATTGAAAACAGCATATATCTAACCCTAACAATATTTTTTAATGAGAAGCAATTTTGAATGCTGTTTGTGCGGAAATATAACTGACATTTTGCAGACTTCCGCCATGTCTTTACAATGAGCCTATTCAGATAGTCCCGAATGAGTTCTTGGTCTTTGAAAATTCATAAGACAGGATACGCATCATGAATAATAGATGTACGAGGCGTATCAAAAAGTTTTAAACTCTACACAGAAGGGATGGAGCTATATCAATGACATTTTGTCAAAATAGTCACTTATCTTTATGTACATTTTGCATTTTGGTCTCATAAGTTTATGTGGTGATTTATGTCATCTATATACTTACCTGTTAGTACTCTACATGGAGGAAATGTTTTTTTTTGCATTTGCAAGTGTTATAGGGCTCACCAAATCTTAATGATATGACCAAAGTTTAGTTGTAAGATACAATAGTAAAATGTCAGGTTTTCTCTTTTCATTGATACCAAAATTAAGGAAATCTGTCGATGAATGACATCACAATGACTAGATATAGTATGGCCTACTTGTAAATTTGGTAAGTCAGTCAGAATTTGGAGAAGTTTGTGACTTTGCATATTGACAATGCAAAGGTGCCTTTATAAGTATCTCGATTACGTTCCTGGCTTTGTGTTGTCTGGGTAAAGTTTAAAACTTTTTGATACCCCCTCGCATGACTATATATATATATATATTGAGAAGATATATATATTGTATAAAGTCAAAACGCAAATGAAGATATTCTATTTATTTTTATTGCTACTTTCTTAATATTAAAGGGATGAATGAGATTGTAGCTGAAACACTTAACGAGTAAGCCAAATAAATGTTTTAAAATTCTTTGGAAACGGGGATTTTTAAACTGCTTGGGCATTGTTTAGTTTTGTATAAAATTAATTACTTATTTCCTGTAAATACCCATAGCATTGGTAATTTTTGATAAACATGTTTTTTAAATAATTAAGGTAAATCACACTAAAGTGTATATTTCTATCTAAACGAAACTCGATGTTAAATAAAATAGCCAAGGTATACTAAAATCCGCATGGTGGTAGAGGTCGCCGGTCGCTTGTTTTTCTGTTTTACTTATTCTAAATTGCAACATAATTTTCTAATTTCATTAATCAGAGTTTTTAAAATTATCTGGCAGATTTTTTTTTCACAGTAGTCTCGGCTATCAGACAAAAAAAAATAAAAAAAAAATAAATAAAGAAGACTCTGTTGGGCATTTATGAGTACATTTTGAACCTGTAAGTTGTTAAACCAAAATATAATTTTCTTGTTTGCTTAGCGGTTTCTAGATTGGCGTACAGTTTCATTAGTTTAAACAATTTAGTATTCTTTATAAACAAATAAGTAACGCTTCTGAGCCATGTTTTGTTGTCGTTAAAGTAGAATTTTCGATTCTCTATCCCCCCAAAATGGGTTATGCTAACAAAATGTGATTGAAACATGTATTAATGACACTGAACTGATTATTGTGCTAGCTTATTTTAATAGTATAACGATGTAAGGAATACTAGGAACTTCTTAGATATATGTAGCATTAATAGTTTATGGACCTAATATGGTCTTAATAATGTTATTTTTTATCAATAGATCGACAATATGAAAGGAAGCGGTAAATAGGTCTTAAAATGTCCTTAAAATAATAAATGGTTTCTTGATTTATGATCACTCTCTATATATAGTTTAAATAAAAATGAAACTAGCCACCAGATAAGATCATAAGTCATAAATTGGTCATGCCAATACGGGGAGATGTAACATAAAAACTCTCTCTTGGTAATTAAATGTAGTTTTATTCAAGAGATTTAATACCCACTGCAACAGATTTAACACCCAAGGTTGGTATCAATATATGGGTAATTTAAGGATACAGGGAATCCATCTGCTCAAATTGTGAATCCTTACTATTTTTTAATCATGAAAAGATAAATAGTTCCACTGCCTTTGCGGGGACTCGAACCAGCGTTGAGATCTAAATCTAAAACATAAACATTAGAATGTCGTATTTTTCTTTTGTTTACAAAACAATTTCAATTTTTACCTCATTGGAATGCTCATATGTAAGTAAGTTATGCGAATGCGTATATCAAACAAAATGTAGATAATGTAGATACTTAAAACATGCAATTCACAGCTCAAACAGGGCGAACTCAGAGTCGTAATTCACGTCCGGATTTTGGGGCAAAACAACGCGGGTTTGTTACATTATCATTCAAAATCGACTCACCATATTTATAAAATATTGTTTTGTAATTCAATAAGAAGAATCAAGCCTACAATCTGTCAACATTTGAAACCAGTCGAATTCATGTATAAACTATAGACTCTATTTAATATGTACGCCAAAAATTGTGATATTCTGATAGGTGTAAGCCGAGCGAGACGTTTTAGGGACTGTAGCCTTAATTGTCTTTTAAATGCAAAAAACTTCCAAGACAATCTATGGTTCAAAACTGCATGAAACAAGCATTTGTTGTCCCTATACCAAAGCAACATCCACCAACTATTGATAAACTAAGACTGGTATCACTTACCTCAATATTTGCTAAAGTTGCAGAAGGGTTTGTTACTAAGTGGCTGCTGGATGATATTGAGCACAATATTGGTTTGCGGCAATTTGGCAATGTAAAAGGTGTTTCAACCTCTCACTATTTAGTTTCATTGCTTCATTTTCTTTTTCAGGGGGCTGGAGAAGAGTCGCAACATTGGAACGGTGGTACTTACGGACTTCTCAAAGGCTTTCGATCTCGTTGATTGTACCGTTCTTATTGGTAAGATCATTGACATTGGAGTACGTAGGTCCATCGTTCCTCAAGTTGGATTTGCGACTTTCTCCGCAACCGCCTACAATGTGTTAGGTATAATACTGTCCTTTCAGATTATGTTTAATTGCATGCTGGCGTTCCCCAAGGCACAAGCATAGACCCGATTGGATGTGAAATTTTAATAAATGATGCTGCCCTTAATTATATGCTAATAAATGCTTGAAGTATGTTGATTATTTAAGTTTTGCTGATAATTATGATGGATCAGTGCTTTACAACGTGACTTAAGAATTGGAACATAACCACTGGCTTACGTCACTGAAGCTAAGGTTTTGGGTCTGTGGCTTAAAAATAACCTGAAATGGGATGTCCAGGTGGACAGTGTTGTGGAGAAAGCTAATTCCTAGTTGCTGCTGCGGACTCTTAAATGCTTCGGTTTCACCTCAGAAGAGCTCAGTGTTGTATACAGCGGGTACGTCAGACCAATTCTTGATTACGCCGACGTGGTTTTGGCACTCAGGCATTACAGATAGTCAGTCCAATGAAATTGAATCTACTCAAAAAAGAGCCTGCAGAATCATCCTAGGCCAAAATTACACGTCCTTTGAAAATGAACTATATATTTGAAAGCTTGACACTCTCTCTTACTCGTTATCCCTATTTTTACTCTGCTTTAATTGAAGGGTTATAGTATATAGTTGAGATTTTTATGATATATCACTAATGAATAATGTGCAATACACCATGTTGAAACATGGCTTTTTGATAAGAAATCGTGTAATTGGTGCAATTTTGTAATATTTTATTACATGTTTTTTATCAATTTGTATGTATTTAAATGTGCAATGTTTTAACTATATCTGTAACTGGTGCAATTTTGTAATTTTTTATTACATGTTATAAATCAATTTGTATGTATTTAAATGTGCAATGTTTGAACTATATCTTTAACTTTAACTTTTTTTTAATTTGTAAATTTCATGTAATTTGGCCTTCGGGCCACGAGTATGAAATATTAATAAAATCAATCAATTAAAAAAACATTATATTTTAGAAAATTATTTGCTTGATATACATGTATATTCAATAGAGGAAGCAGAAAGGAAACCCCCTCTGTTCGCCTTCCAGTAGCTTTTGAATCAGCCTACACGATTATTTCACTAAATATTTTTTTATTTGCTTAGCGGTTTCAAGATAGACGTAGAGTTTCATCAGTTTTAACAAAACAATCTTTAAAAACAAACATGTAACGTCTCGATACAACTGTCCTGTTATCCTACGAGAGGGATTTTTGATTTTCACACACAAATGGGTTAGGCTAACAAAAATGTGATTGAAAACATGTATTGATTACACTGAACTGAATATTGTGCTAGTAAAATGATGCTAGAAATACCGAGAACTTCTTAGATACATGTAGCATTGATGGTTTATTGATGGTCTTAAATGATGCTGCTCTTGGTTTTATTAGCTCCTATAGTTAGATTATCCTTCTTTGCTGGTTTTAGATCGGTAGTAGCCTCGTTAAGGGTAAACTGGGATCAAAGTTTTAAAATGATCAGATATTGTCAAGTTCTCTTGCTTGAAGGAATGTATTTTAACGGTAGTTCATGTATTTTTTTATTGTAAGAATCAGTATTGTTTGGTTGTTGGTAAAAAGGTCTATTGATTTATTAAAATTAATGTATTATTTTGATACCAACCTTGCGAATCTGTAATAATACAGTAACTTACCTGCAAAATATACACGAAACCAAATACCGTCTTTATAAGCAGGCAAATTTGATGGATCCCAATCAGTTAGGGAAAGGTTGTAATTCTTTTATGGGGTATGAATTCCTTTACGGTGTATATTCATTCACTCTTAACCATTATTCTCCGAAGGAGGGGGGGGGGGGGGGTTGTTCCCCTTAGGTTTTCCCCCCGCTTCATAAAAACGCAAAAGCAACCGGTCCCAGGCATTTAAGTGATCTCTTTTACATCCTTTGCGGTCATTTAGAGGAACAAACTAGGGGGTAGCACCTAAAGTGGGGTTCGGGTAGGCCGTCAAAGTTTGGGTGTAGGGGGGGGGGGCGCTGGTGAAATCCCTGAAATTTTAAAGACACCATTTTAGACAAATGTATGCATGGTATAAGACTCAAACTTACAAAACATGTTAGAATCATCATTTTCCTTCTTAATTAGCAAACAATTCTGACGAAAATCCGTTATTTAGAACTTTTATAGATACATTTTGATTGTAGTGGCAATTTTTGCCATAATGCAATTTGGCCTGATTTTCCGATAAGAAAGTTCTTAATGACGTCATAATTATGTAACGTCTTTGCCGATTTTGATGATCTTGGTATCGTTGGATAGGAGACGGTCCCACCTATCTTTTAAAATCAAGTTCATAGGTGGTTCAGTTCTAAAATATTAAGGGGGGTTGCAACAACCCCCCTTCGGAGAACGTGTTACAAAAACGGCTCAGGAGATCAAGGGTTAACTTCGAATCAAGTTTTGGAGCTACCTGTAAAATTGGAGAACATTTTAAAGCTATGAAATCTGCCAAAAACGTTTGCAAATTAAAAAAAAAATTGGCAGACAAAATTTAAAATGTCATTATTTATAAAAATGTTGTGTATTAATTTTACAATGTAGCGTTTATCATAAAGTAAAGCATGGCATTTGGAAATTGGGTCGGTAGGATGGAATTTATTATTTTTATTTTTTATTTTTATTTTCTTTACAACCAAACGAGCACAAAAATAATCCCAAAAAGCTTTGGCAACAATTGAAAACCCTTGGCTATAGCACTAAAACTAAAGAACAGTGTAAAGTTGTTTTGGAAATAGATGGTGAAACTTGTTTTGAGTCTACCAAGGTTGCTAATCACATTAATACATTGTATACCACCATTGCTGACAACCGCGTCAAAGAGCTCCCCCTATGTAAAAAGCAGTTTAGCACTGACACACACAAATTCAAAAAGTTCTATTCAGAAAGCTCTTGTTGAAAGTGATGTTTCCAAGAAACAGGTGAAATTAAATAGGCCGCGAAAAATAAAGAAAATAATAAAAATTTCCAGCAGATTTTCTGTTGTAAAATGTGATCGTCTTGACCAATTTCAACAAGTAAGGTGACATTTTTTAGCTTAGAAAATGCCGCAACAGATAAAATGAAAAAAATCAAAATTGATATCGTCTGGAAAGTCCCCTATTTCATTGTAGCATATCTGATGTATACAAATACCATACATTAGATATGCTACAAGGAGCAACATGTACGAGCCGACAACTGGACCCTTTTGCCTCGGCGGTACACATATGTGCTACGTAGGAAGCACATCTATCTTTTCTACATTACGCCCGGATGGATACCACTTTGGGCGATTCCAAAGGAAATTAAATGGCTGCAGAACCTAGCATAAACATTCTATCCACGAGTTTATTGTTGATAATGATGGCCACTGGTGGGGTCAAGATAATGAAGGTGTTTAGAAATTAAATTAATGGCCAAAATTCTGAATAAAGTTAATGAAACGTTCAACAACTTTGTGACAGCGCACAGATATAGTTCTTTGCCCTAAATGACTTCTAAGTAAAAATTCTCTGTGTTAGCGAATTTTGTATTGCGCTTTTCATAGATGATGATCAACATATTAACAAATATATCATAAAAGTAGTGGGATTTCATTTTTTTGTTTGGGTTGGTAACGTTTGTGACATTTCTGTGTAACATTTTGGTAACGTTTGTGACATTATTGAATTAAAACATGTACTAAGTGAGTTCACAATTTCTGTTTGGAAAATACTTCTCGTATAACTGAAAAACCTGCTGATGTGGTCGAATAAAAAGCTGTTTTTTGCTGGATTAAAACATAATTTTCTGTGGAAAGGGCCCTTCCCAAATATAGGGCATTGTTATAATTGTTTAACGTGAACCATGGTGCAAGATTTGTCCATGAGAGATCAACGGTGAAAGTGTTAAGACCTTGGATGAACTTAATTCTGCTTCCTTTCTCAGATTTTATCTCGAATGGCCTTCTGAAATGAATGGCTTGACCTAAGAGCTCCTAAGCCTTTTTTCTTAATACTACGGTTCTGGCGAAAAACAAAATGAAAACAAAATAATATTAGCTACCTCAATTAGCGTAAGGTTTATAAAGCTGTAATATTTGCAAAATCAATCACGATATTATCATATACGGTATCTAATATCTTAATGGCTGCACATCATCCGTTCGTCTTGAAATGAAGCTGATGAACCTAATTGGTTACCTAATATCTCGATTTCATCTTCACAAATATAGCAAATATGTCAGCTTCACCAACATCTGAAAAGAAAGATACAAATTGGGATCAATTAAACTATTAAAGGGAAGATCGTTACTGTATAATACCGTCCTGATTATTTTGATATACCAAACACAATCAGCAAATGCGTTATAATAATGACGTCATTAAGTACCTCAATGGGTAAAACTGAAAAATTCGCTTACTGATGTAATTTGAAAGTTTAGATTTTGTATTATTAAGTAGGAAAATGCTGATTTCAAATTATTCTCTTTATCATTCATTTTCGTTTCAAATAACGACTTGCATTTTATGGTCCCTATAATAGTCCAAGATAAATCATAAATCTCTTACTTGCTTCAGTACTCCAGTTAGTATTGGTTTTCAGTTTACTGTAGAGAAACTTTGGTTTAGTGTCACTACCAACGTTTTCCCAGGAGCAGGATCCGGGAATTTTTCCAACGACATTGAACCATCCAGCATCAACGGTACACCCTCCATAATTTTTGTTAATATACCAACGCCGTTTATGATTGTTGTCCCTGTTAAGAAGTGAACAAACTTTAGAAATACTTAAAATAAGATGTTAATTGCAGCTCATTTACAATGAAAACATCAAAAATATCTCTTTCAGACTACATTAGACAACAAAATGATTAGTTAATCCTTGTTATACCGAGCCATTTTCACAAACATATCATACGGAGGGGCGGGGGTTGTTGCAACCCCTCTAATTTTATTTTTATAGCGAGACCTCTGACCTCCGTATGTAATGGATAGTAATCAGTCTCCTCTTTCCATTGATACCATGCATGACGACACTGTGACGTCATAATTACCAACATGTGAAAAATCGACATTTGTATGGAAAATATAGGCAAAAATCAAAATTTTCTAAAACAAATCGTAGGAATTCGATTTTCATGCGGTTTGTTTTTGCTAAATATTGTAGAAATTACTAGTTTTACCTAAATACCAAGTTTGAAATGAATATCTGGTATATAAATGACTTAAAAGTACATTTTCAGAATCACGGAGTTACAACTCCCCCAACCTCCGAACTTTGAACAGACACTGCATCCCCTGAAGGTGGTAGGGTCAATTTTTTTCTGCTTGAATAAGCGGAAAGGATAAACTTAGAGGTACACCAAATCGTCTCGCGAAAACAATGTCGGTAGGGGGTTGATGCAAGCCCACTTCGTAGAACTAGGGTTAAAGGAACATTTCTTTGTACTAAAACTCAGTCATTAGTAACCATAAATTAGCCCTAATATTGGCAAAACTTAGAAAAAATTGCAAAGAGGCTGATTTCAACTGATTATGGTAGGTATAAGTGTAAATATTTACAGAAAAAAGGGAGGAAGGGTAGGGGCTGGAGAACCTTATTTTTCGGGGGGTCATAAAAATGGGGGTAATTTGCCCTAAATTTTACATAAAGCATGTCATATTTGACATCAAATTAAGGGGAATGTAATTTAAAACACTGGGTGATCTGTTTATTGTGTTACTCTATCACCTGGCAAAAACATTATACCTAATTAAAGACATTATGACCAAAAATGTGTGATGTTTTGTTAAAAATAGTCAAAATTCAAAATTTTGCTCTTATTATCTCTAAATTAGATTTTATTTAGAAAAGAAAATGGCAAAGAAGCTGATTTCAACTGATTGAGGAAGTTATAAATATAAATATTTACAGAAAAAAGTGAGGAAGGGTTGGGGCTGGGGAACCTTACTTTGTGGGGGTCATTAAAAAGAGGGGGTCATTTGCCCTAAGATATGTCGTTTTAAACATCAAATTAAGGGAAATGTAATTTAAAACGCTAGGTGACTTGTTTATTTTGTTACTCTATCGCCTTGCAAAAACAAAAAAATTATACCTAATAAGAGAAATTATTACCTTAAAATCGTGATTTTAAAATTTTCGTTAAAAGTTGGTCCAAGTTTTAAATTTTGCTATTACTTTTCCCTATACTCGTGTTTATTTAGAAAAGAAAATTGCAAAGACGCTGATTTTAACTGATTGTTGAATTAATAGGAGTCAATATTAACCCTAAAAAAGTATGGGTGAATTGGGGCTGGGGAACCTTATTTTTAGGGGGGTCAATAGATACAAAGGGTGTTGGCTCTAAATTATGCTTGAAGTGTGTCATATTTGATATTAAATCAATTGAAATATAATGAAAACAATGATAGTGATGTTCAATTTGTTACTTCACCACCATACAATATGTTTTACCTGATTGAAGATTTAATGTCCTGAATATTGTGATTTTTCGTGAAAAATAGGTGAAAACTGAAAATGTTGCAATTAGAGTTCTAAATATCATTTTTCACCGACGTTGTTTGCTTATAAACAAGGTAAATGATATTTTTGTTAAGTACAGTATGCTTATTTCAAAACTGTGTATTTAACCCCCTTTACCAAACTTTGGGAAGCCTACTTTATTCCTACTTTCCTACCATTCTGTAATCAAAATGACCACTAAGAATTTTAGAAATGAAGTAAGTTTTTTGCGTTTTTATGCAATCAAAGGGGTGCAACCGTGGTAGACAAGGCTTTTTAAGACATATTCAAACTTTATAACGAATAATATAAAGCCGTAAAACTCATATTGGGACCCATTTTGAATGATCGCCAAAAACTTGTGTGTAAAGGGGTAAAGTCGCCATTTTGAAATATACACAATGTTCCTGTATGCTATGGAACGAAAACTTTCAGGACAATTTTGAAGTATACCTATAGCCTTCTTTTTAAGCAAACAACTCAGTAAAGAATTGATATTTAGAACTATTATTACCACATTTTGAATTTTACTATCATTATTACCACATTTTGAATTTTGACCTATTATGCACATGAAATCACAATTTTTAGGGCATTGCGTCTTCAATCAAATATAACATTTTTGGTAGGTGATAAAGTATCAAATTGAACATCATTGTTTCATTATATTTTCGATTAATTCGATATTAAACATGACGCACTTCAAGCATAATTTCGAGTTAATAATAGCCTATATATATTTAATGAACCCCAGCACCCCTTAAATATCAGTTTCCCAACTCACATCCACTCTTACTTCTTTAAGGCGAATATTTACATATATAAATACCACAAGCAATTGAAATCAGCTTCTTTACCATTTTCTTCTTAGATAAACCATAGTTCAAGGATAATAATAGCACAATGTTGAATGTTGACGTATTTTTAACGAAACATCAAACATTTTAGGTCATAACGTCTGTAATTAGGTGTAACATTTTGCACGGTGATAGAGTAACGGAATTAACAACACACACAGTGTTCTAAATTACATTTCCCTAATTTGATATCAAACACGACATACTTTACGCGTAGCTTATGGCCAACAACCCGTTATTTTTAATGACCCCTTAAAATCGGGGTTCCCCAGCCCCAAACCGTTCCTTACTTTTTGGGGTAAATATTGACACCTGTAACTTCCACAATCAGTTCAAATCATTTTTTTTTTTGCTATTTTCTTTTCTAAATAAACCATAATTTAGAGATAATAATAGCAACATTTTTAATTTTGACCTATTTTAAAGAAAAACACGATTTTTGGGTCATAATGTGTCTAATTAGGTATAATTTTTTGCAAGGTGGAAGAGTAACAAAATAAACAAATCACCCAGTGTTTTAAATTACATTTCCCTTAATTTGATGTCAAATACGCATAACTTTGGGCAAATGACCCCTAGTTTTAATGACCCCCCGAAAAATAAGGCTCCCCAGCCCCTACCCTTCCTCCCTTTTTTTCTGTAAATATTTACACCTATACCTACCATAATCAGTTGAAAATAGCCTCTTTCCATTTTTTCTAAGAAAAACCCTAAAATTTGGATACTACATGTAGACCATGGGGATGTTTCAACATCAGAGTGTATTGCAAGGTCAGCATAGTGAATTACGAGATACGGGCCATTGAAGCTCAGCATGGTCAAAAATCACGTCCAAGGTCGATTTTCTAATTTCATCAGAAACGTTACCTTTGAAATGTATTCTATCATATTAATCAGGTTCCACCATCCAAAACATATGACAAATGTTTTTAAAACTGAGATAGAAATCCCTTCTCCATTCAAGATTTTCTCAGAACTATAGTTTTCTTAATCAGCCCGATGCCTTTTTCCAAATTGAATGTAACTTTCAATTGATTATCCAATAACCGAAATCAAGGTGTCATTTTAAAGCAAAAAATATTTCAGATGAGACCAAAAAAAAAAAAAAACCACAACACAACAACAAACCAAAAACAAACAAACAATTTTTGGGTACCTTTCGATAAGACGGGTCACATATGTCACTCGAAACCGTCATTGTAAGTTCAAATGCTGGTTTTGTTATGTTGAACTTTTATTTAATCTATTGTATATCTGCATGTAAATAGATATTGATTATTTATTGCATTTACCGAAATATCTTTTCCTTTTTAAATTAGAGAAAAAACTTACCCGACAATGGAGAAAAAGTTGTGCGATTCAAGCAGCACATCAGTCCAAGGCGATGCAAGCAAACGGTCACTTGAATACCAATTCATACTGTCAGAATCTTCTCCGTCAAATATCATGTAGATGAGCTCATTCCCTGCTGCATCAAGTAGAGAAACCTTAACCTTCATGAAGGAAACAATGTTGTCAAACTTGAGACACCTTTGAATGAAGTGTGCGCGATATAGACCATATCTATAATTGACATACTCCCGCCACAGGGGTTGCTCTGCATAGACAGCTCGACCACTGAATCAGCCATGGATCAATAATTTATGGAGCTTGTTGAATGCAGCAATAATTCATTGAGCTGTCTGTGCAGTCTTACTTTAAACTACTTTATATTGTTTTTACATTTTTTAGGTATTTGATGAATGATTTAGTCAATTTTCACATGCTATATGTTTTGCTGATATTTCAAAGTAATATTTTAAAAAAAGTCCTATCAAAATTGATTGATAGTAACCGGAGATAACCTCTCTGAAGTTCGAAGTTTTGGTTTAAATAATTAATATTTTTTTAATTAATTAATTAACCTTGTTCTGTGTTTAATCCACATATTTTGTTTTGGATTTTTTAAAGTTTAATGTTTTTATCAACATATCAGAACCACAAAATTGAAGTCAAAATTGCCCTTTTCATGTTTTTCGGTCATTAATGTTTAGGTGTCCGTCATAAATTTTGTAAAAAATAAATAGAGTTTCCTGATCCGAGTTGGTGAAAACTTATTTAAAACGATCAAACCCTCACATTATTCAGGTTCTTACATTTTGGATGTAAAAAGTTTATCATATTAATTGATTCTTAAAAACATTTATCTGTATATGCCTATTTTTCTTCAAAAACTAGATTGAATTTTTGACGTAATAATTCTTTTGAAAATAATCGTTTTAAAAGAAATTTGAAAAAAATACATGCTCTAGGTTAAATCCATGAATGATGTTTAACAATTTTTCAAGGAAAGACTTAGTTCAACCTATTTTACTAGAAAAA
>JXSR01S037780.1:67464-85981 GCA_000969725.1 Ophiothrix spiculata
AGAAAAAAAAAACTTTACCCAACTACTTCAAAGTAAAGAAAAACATAAAAAAATACAATAAAAAAAAATTTGCCGCCGAAGGCGGCGAAAAAAAAAATGTTGCCGCCGAAAGCGGCGAAAAAAAAAACTTGACTCAACCCCAACTTCCATGCCCCCCCTGAAAATCAAATGGTGCGCCCCTAAGGAAGACAACGTGACAATCTAACCATCGAAGATAACGTTTCTTGTTTATACTAGTTGCCGACGCCAAGGAACTCCACACGCCTTTCTTGATATTGCTAGACAAACAGCCCAACAACCAAATCCAGTTCGTTGCATGCGAGTGCTTTCATTGTAATACTCAACAAAATTCATCGAGAAAAATATGCCACTCACAGGTCGCATCTAACCCGGGTATTGATGACGGTTACTCCCCATTCTCACGTCCCTATCATTACATATCAGCAGTATATTCTGATGGAATCTAGTTCTTACCCGCTTGAAACACTGTTTAAATATTTAAAGACAAAAGAATGAAAGATCACTATAATAAAATAAATCTAAATATACGATTTTCTTACAAAGAATGATGATAATAATAATAACAAAAATTATAACGTGATTGTTCGCAACATGTGAATCTATTTTTAGGTAATAAAAACGAGTTTCATAAAAAAAACAAAATATTTTCTTTTTTTTTCTTTTTTCTCTAAACTCCTAATTTCAGATTGTTTCTGTTTGTTTGTTTGTTTGTGTTTTTATTATCGAGCTCTGTGTCAAAGGAGCCAAAATGTAACGAATTGTATTTGGCGCTACAGGTGAAAATACACATCCTGGTCATTTTGGACAAGTTCACAACCCTTGTGCTGTTTTGAAAACATCAGCAAAGTTTTTGTTTCAAGAAAATTAGGACAATCAACAGAAAATATGAAGAGTTCATTTGCAAATACATTCGAATACTTATGTCTGAAAATATAAGGTGTAATTTAGATTTAAGTTTAAATTTGATGAGTTGTCCTGGCTTACGTCCATTTCAACAAAAGTCAATAGCCAATTAATAAGAAACTATTTGAAAGGTATCGCAGTTTTTTGCCCATTTCTCAAAATGTGTAAAATGGACGTAAGCCGTTTTGCAAATGAACTTTTCATATTTTCTGTTGATTGTCCTCAATATATACAAATAAGTATCATATTTCCGATAATTTTCTTGAAACAAAAAATCTTTGCTGATGTTTTCAAAACAGCACAAGGGTTGTGAACTTGTCCAAAATGACCAGGATATGTATTTTCACCTGATCTTTTTTCCTTGCCTGAAAAACAAGCTTAGCAGCCAAATTCTGTAGTCTTTGTAGGCGGTTGTTGATTTCAGTGGTATTTACACCCATAAGCAATATGTTACCATAATCAAGTCTGGCCAGGATAAGTGACCGGACAACATTGTTGCAGGTGTCAAAATCAAGGTAGCGGCGAACTCTGGAGATTTTCTAAGATGGAAAGCTACGCTGCGTGATCTGTGGCAACCCATAATTCAACGATTGTTTGTCAGATTGCACTATAGAAATGCTTGTAGTGCGCCCTGTGAAATAAGATTTAAGCCACTTTAAGGCAGAACCACTTAAGCCAACATCGTTTTAAAAAGCGTTCAAACAGAATGTCATGTGTAACCGTATCAAACGATGCGCTTAAGTCATTATCGGACTAGCGAACCTTATATTTCATTTTCAAACCTTTTTTTTTCAAATTCCTACACACGAACCCTCAGATTTATAGTTAAATACCCATTCAGACTGGCGAACCTTATTTCATTTTTGGACTAGCAAACCTTCGGACTAGCGGACTCTTATCGTTTCTTTTTTGCATGATGCAAAATAGATAAGGAACGCACCATTAGATTTCCAGGGGGAGCAAGAAGTTGGGTTTGGGGTTGATTTTTTTTTTTTCGCGCGCCATTCGGGAGCGAATTTTTTCCCCTGGAAATTACTGTTTTTCTGACTATTCAATGCTCAGGGGGGATTTTGGTTTTTCTTCCGCCTGTGGAGGGGTATTTTTTTTCCAAAAACGTCCTGCTCCCCCAGGAAATCTAATGGTGCGCCCCTTGTCGTATCTTTTTGTATGATGCACAATAGCTAACAATACTTATGTTGCAGGTGGTTTTAAGCTGTTTTACAGGATTTATGAGGCTGATACTTGTGTCTTAGGTCACAACTAAGCTTAGCTTACAATTAATGGTTGTCACTGGCAAGGGAGTGAATAAGGTAAATCATTCTTAGACAATATATTAATCTCCTTTTATTTGATTTTTCTATGAAAACTGTTCAAAGTATAATTGTGACCCGTCATATCGAAAGGTACCTTGAGATCGGCATAGTAAATTATGAGATACAATTGACGCTGAGCATAGTCAAAAATCATGTACAAGTTCACATTTCTAATTTTATCAGAAACAATACCTTTGAAGTGTATTCTATCATATTAAATCAAGTTTCAACATCCAAAAACACTAGATTAATAAATATGCGTTAAAAACCAAGATAAAAATATTTTCTCTATTCAAGTTTTACTCAGTACAAAAACTTTAAACTAAATTTTCTCAGAACTATAGTTTTCCTTATCAGCCCAAAGCCATTTACAAATTTGGATGTTACATTGCAATCGAACACCCAATAACCAAAAGTAATGTATCATAATCTTTTAGATGAGACCCCCCAAAAATGATTTTGGAGCCCTCAAGGTACCTTTCGATATAGCGGGTCACAATTATGATACCTGCTCACAAAAAAGGTGAAGGAAGTCGCAAATTTATTGTTGAACTTTATTGCTCTTAATATAGACACATTTTAAACTACTGTCATTCTTAAAAAAAAAACTGGTTTCATTTCGATATTCCGACAAAACTTTTCCTACTTTTGAACAAGTTGTTTATCTTAATTGTTATTGATTATAATCATTTGTAACAATTAGTGGAATAATACAGTTATATTAACTAATAACACGTTGCACATTGTTTCAAACCCTAGTTCTGCAATTTTTATTGTTTATTCTTTGCGCTTATATTCGACCCTACCACCTCTGGGGAGGGGGGAGAGGTACAGTGTTCGTTCAAAGTTCCGAGGTCGGTGTGGGCATTTAACTCCGTGTGTTTAACCCTTTGATCCCTGGCCATTCCACGTGTATCTGTGCTGGTGACCCGGGTCAACCCGAAAGTTAAAAAACACAATATAACCCCTAAACTTACTTTGATTTTGATTTCCCTTTCTTTAATTTTGTATTTTATAGTAGTTTGAATTGTTCCTCAACAAGCATTCACAAAAGAATACTATATATTTATGTCGACCAAGTTATATGTTGTAGTCTATAGGCGAAACCACATTTGTTAAAAATTGTGATAAAATAATGTTATGAGGATTTTTCACCTCTGTTGAGTAAATAAGAGCAAAATGACTTATCAATCATGGGTTCAAAGCTTCATTGATATAAATAAGACCATTGCAAATTGTAACTACTCATGCCTTTTGACAGACACATCAAATTTCTTACACGTGACCTAAAAGCCGGTAAACCGACTTATCGGGTATAAGATACATGTAGGCCATACAAGTGAGCCGGTGTAGCAGAATTGTAAGTCCCCCGTTCTTATTGTCCGGGTTGTACAGTAAAGTATAGGCTTGAACAACTCTCACGCAACATTTGTTTCACGCTTCACTCCGTTATGGTCTTTGAAAGTGGACTACCATTTCAGGGGGACTAAGATTCCTTTCACACCTTCACAATGATATATAACGGCTCATCGGGTTCAGGGATGAACTGTTTAGTCGTTTATATAGCAGATATATGCACTTCAAACTTGGTATTCAGGTAAAAGTAGACATTTTGTACAATATTTAGATAAAAACAAAATATAGTAAATGAAATTAAATGAAATAAAATAAAACACACAATAAATATGTAAACAAAGTATCTAATTACCTTTTCCGATCCACAGTGCAAATCCTATGCAAATAATAATATATAGTGGGATGGAATTTTGCTTTAAAATATTATTATTTTCCTGATTTTTTCGCTCGAATGTGACATTTGAATTCACCATCAAAACAGGATTTAAAACGGAAATATATTTAGACTTAAATATACGAGCTACTTATCAGCATCCGTATTAGTACTATGATATGATCTCGTATTCTTATGAATGTATATATAGTCTCTCAATCTTGATTGATTGATATTGTTAGGCTATATTACTATCATTACAAGATTACTTTTACTTCTAATGTAGAAATCGGTATATGATATTTATTTTGGTCTCAGGATATACGGCGATTACGTTCTAGCCTTGGACTTAGATTATACTTTTTACTCGATTGATGCTCTAAGGATCAACTGGATGATGTAATACCGGGAGATGATAATACCTAGTAAGTTGTATTTCTTGTATTTTTAGTTTTAGAATCAGTAGTGTTAGGCCGAAACCATAGTCCTCCAATAGTAACAAAAGTTTCGCTATTTACTTTATCTATAACTCGCCTTGATGCTTAACATAAAATATAATTCACCATTGGGACTTGGCGTAGCTCACCCCTGGGACTTGGTGTAACTTTGTGAGGGTAATTCGATTTCATTGGTTTTACTTGATTTTTTAACTGTAGGCTCTTGGACTTGCCGTATCTTGGTTTTGGATAATTATTTTAACTCACTTTTTCGTTAACTGTCTTTTTAACTCATAAGATTACCTGTCCCCCTAATACCTAGGGGCGGTTACAACCCCCCTAAGGTTTTCCACCCGCAACATAAACACGAAAAATCAACCGACCCAAGGCGTTTGGAATTTCTTTTAATTCCTATGCGGTCAATTTAATGCAAAAATGGGGATGGGTGGGGGGTACCACCTAAGGTAGGGTTAGGGAAGGCCGTCAAAGTTGGTGTGTGTGTGTGGGGGGGGGGGGCTGGCGCAACCCCGGAACATTTTGAATCGTTAATCGCCATTTTGAAAAATATATGCAAGCTATGAGGCTGAAACTTGCAGGGCATGTTAAAGTTATCGTTTTCCTCTCTTTTTGCAAAAAAAACCACCCAACAAACAATCAAACAAACAAATTAAAAAAAAAAAAACACCGATGAAATTCCGTTATTTAGAATTGTTATAGATAAAATTTGATTTGGGTGACCATTTTTGCCGATATTCCGATTTTTTGACCAGAAAAGAACTTTATGACGTCATGATTACAAAACGCCATGGCCGAATATTGTGATCTTGATATTGTTGGATTGGGGAGGACCATACCTATCTTTTGATAACAAAATCAAGTTCACAAGGGGTTCTAAATATATATGATGGTGCAACAACCACCCTTTGGTTAGACGTGTTACAAAATTGCTTGGATAGACGAAGGAACCCACTATGAACTCGGTTTTGCTATCAATAAATAGGTATGGTCCTCTCCTATCTAACGATACCAAAAATCGGCCTAGGCGTTACGTAATAATGACGGCATAAAGGTCTTTCATGTTGAAAAATCGGATTTTTGGCAAAAATGGCCACCAAAATCCATTTTTTTCTAAATAACTGAATTTTATCGGGTTTTTTTTTTGCTAATAACGAAAGGACATAATAATTCTAATATGCCCTATAAGTTTCAGCCTCACATCATGTATATTTTTTCAATATATTTTTGAACCCTCAAAAGGTACACCTAATTTTTAAGTAGTTTTCGAAAACTGACAATATAAAACAAATAATAAAAGATTCTGTTTTATATCTTTATCTTGTCGTTCAAGTCTATTTTAGACTTCTACACTTTTCCCGATAGCGGCGTTCAGCGACCGACAAGCAAATATTGGTGGTGCTTGTGTACCTGCCTGATAACTCTAGTTGCTTACTATTTGGTATTCATAAAACCAAACTAGTTTGAAGGTCACACTAGTTGTTTGCTCAATTTTAGAGTTGATCCGGAGTACTTCTTAGTCACCAGTTGACAACTAAGTAGGGCCTATACAGGCATACTGCCAGAATCCTCTTGCAATTGGATATATTTTAGAGGTTAAGAGGGAGGGGGAGGGGGGGGGGGACCCCACCCCCAACGGATCCCCGCCAATTGCCCCAAAACGCTAAAAAAAAGTGAACCTGGGCATCTACGTACCGTAATTGTTTTTTACATCCTTTGCTGTCATATTGATAACAAAAGTCACCCCCTCATGTACAAGTCGCCATTTTGTAAGATATCTGCATGCTAACAAGCTTACTCTTGCAGAACATGTTAGAACTACCATTTTCTTTAACCAATAGCCAAAAAACAGATGAAAATCCGATATTTAGAAAGTTTAGATCGAATTTTTGAGGTTTTTTCAATTTTCGCCAAAATCTGAAATTTTCCGACACAAAGTACTTTTTTGACGTCATTATTACGTAACGCCTTGACCTATTTTCATAATGTTGGTATCAATAGACAGAAGTGACCCTACCCTATTATACTATGGCGCGTCAATTTAATTTTCACAAGGGGGAGGGGGAGTGGTAACCCCCCCCCCCCACCCCCACCCTAGGTAGTAGTAGGCGTAGTAGAAAATAGCTTAGGTGGACGAGGGTTAACATTTCACTTTTTTAATTATAATTATATAAACGTATACTCTTACTGATTTCAATGAAATGTCAAGGTTCCGTTTGGACAAACAAATTAACCTTACCAATAACCTAACAAAAATAACCTTGTCGTTCTAGTACCAGTTCAGTTCTATCACCAGTCAAGTTTTGCTCAACCGTGACTGTTGTCCTTTATTCTTTTGTCATTGAATATAGTCCCGATTTTTATACTAATTCTGCTTAATTGTTTCCATGTCAATGTCAGTAATGAAAATCAGGTTTTATTGGCACGAATAAAAAAAGTTTTAAACAAAGACGGGGAATTAGTGTGTCTGGCAAATCAACATAACAAAGCAAGCCAGAATACGTAATCTGAGAGACGCACCATTCGATTTAGAGGGAGTAGGAAGTTGGTCTTCACGACAATTTGTTTGGTTACTCCTTCAGCGGCAACTTTTCCCATTAAATGTTACCTTTGTTTGTCTGTTGGAACCTGTGGCGGATTTTTTCTTCCATATTCGGATGATATTTTTTTACTATAAACCCTGATCTTTATTATTTCGAAATGGAGGACTCCAGCTGCTTTCACAGCCATATAACACGAGAACAAGTAATAAAGGTCTTTGCTATGTGGATAGTTATGTTTGTTGAAATCGCAGTAGTGAAGTCAATGGGAGTGTTGTTACCAGTGCTTTTGGAACAATTTCAGACTTTAACACAAAACGTGGGCGCTGCTGTGTCTATGCTCTATTTCAGCGGGCATGTTATAGGTAAGTATTTCTGAGGCATGTTTTCTACAAAACCTTATTGTGACATTGCATGGTATGAGTGTATGGGGGAAAAGTATACTTTTACAATTGTCTGCATATTAATATATTAATATCAACAGCGTTTGGAGCTGTTTGAGCATCAAGCAGGTACACATTCAATTTGATGCTTTAAAACCATAGATATAGTACACAGGCATACAACCAAATGCCTGAATTAGAGAAATACTGTAAACGCCAATATTTTTGCGCTCAGTTTATGACATCTGGCGGTTTATGACATCTTCAAAACCTTTTAAGATGTCATATACCGCCGAGAACAATTCCATTTTCACCACAACCCTATTTGTGTAAATTGAGGGGCGTTGTACTTTGCTTACAAGCATTCTCATGGCGCAGTCTAAAACTTGCTCCAAGGCCCGAGCCATCTATTTTTGAAAATATAAAAGAGTTATGACTCTTTACTTCCGGAGGGTGCACTGTTAGGTTTGTACAATATTTTATACCCACCAGGCTGCACACCAAGCTATTTTAGCTAGGCTATGTTTTAAAAATAACAGCATAATTACTAGCTATCATGTACCTGCTATGATAGGTTTCACACAGCCCTGACCCACCAAACACCTAAACTCATCACAGTCTGCAGCATTGAGCTATGTAAGAATCTGAGATATATGAAAACCTAATGCCTATAATAGTAGTATACACCTACCAACATAAAATCACATTTTTGTTTCCAACACTAAAATAAGTCAATAGAGGGCCGCCTGGCCCGGGCCTTGTTTAGTTCCTAATTAGGTGATTTCACTAACTCATAGACAGCAATGTATAATTTCAAATTCTGCATCAAAGAACAAGGCAACCAATCACCAATACCAACCTCTGATCACTGTTATTTGTAAACATACATTTTGAAAGAGGTGTATTGTTCAAAATGAAAAGTGTTCAGAATAAATTTCTTTAAGTATATTGCATTATCAAATTATTATAATACATTATTTATGATATAAAAGCCCGCTTTTCACCCAAGTAATGCAGAAATTTCTGCTTAATTTATATTCTGTTATCCAAATAATTTATATGAATTTGAAAACCATGATTTGAAACACCCCTGACTAAAATGGACTAGTCCAAGTTTTTGTAAGAAGCAGGAAAACCCCCCCATGGTGATGCTGTCTGGGTGTTACATAATCAGTTACCAACTTGCAAAGGCTGAGAAACAGAATTGAAGAAATTGTTGGAAAATGTAGGGATTAAGAGCATAGCAGTAAAATGTTGGTAGGTGTTTTGTGTTCACAACTACCCAGCACTTGAAAATTAAGATTTTACAATATTTCAAACAGCCTGATTCAACATTTCTACATCCATGCTTGGGTCTGTGCTATGCAGTGTACATATAAGTGTGTGCTTAGAATGATGGCATGGGCTTTGATTTCTCAGCCTTTAACAAAGGCTAGGCGCAGTAAAGCGTGACCAAGACATTCAATCACCTGCTTATCACTCTACTACAGAAAAACATTCCGTATGACCACTCAACTTGAGAAGAGAAGTGGCCTTGACCAAGGCGGGGTCAAATTAAATTATACCTAAAAATCACGTTTTGGACCCATTTTTGTTGTTGCCCCCTTACCAGTACATGAGAAAATTGATCACGATCGGAGTTCCATTTCACACCCAACAAGGTTACCTATCAAATCTGACCAAAGTTTCCAGACATGTTTACAATAAATTTCCCTTTACATAAAAAGTGGTAAAACTATTTTTATTCCAACTTGATGAGCAACCGTGTAGGACTATGTTGATTCGTTGAATTAAACAACAACCGATAATTAATTGTTGTTGCAGGTCTTTTTGCTCAACCATTGAAGAGAGTCGCCGGTGTGAGGAAAGTAGTAATGGCGTGTGGCATTTTATCTAGCGTTGGACTGATCATTGGTTCAAGAGCTTGGAATTTGACAGTATTGATAGCTGGGATGTTTTTAGCAGGTAAGAATGTCCCAAACGTAGGGCTGGACAGTGGCGTAACCGGAGAACGTGGTACACTTGGTGCATAGGCGCCACCAATATTTCATTTGTTGGTCGCATAAATGCCTCTCGGTAAATTTACCAATTGCGTCGATATAAGATGATATTGACACCTTAAAAATATTTAACATCAGTAAATGGAAGAAGTTTAAAACCGTTTAACAACAATTACGCGTTTGTTCCGAATACCAATCACAGTCATCAGTGGTCTAATTATGATTTCCGACTGATCCACTTCTAAAATTTGCCGTAGGTAGCGTATTAGGTCTTCAAGGTATTTGCAAAAGGGAATTAAAATTATTGGAAAGCTGAGTTGGGCTAGTCTATTTCTTGATGCATTTTTCCGATGATATAGCTTATTATCTCTGTTTAATACCGATACGCTATCAAGGTCCGGTTCATGTCTTCTTGTCTGACAATATTCAGCAATAGCGGCTAAATTATAAGAATTCTGCGATTTGTTCTTTAAGCTGCTCACTAAGCATGCTAAGGACTCGCTTTGTTTTTCCATTATACATGTATAGTTTATGACAACTACCACACTAGATTGATCTTTATTTATTGTTTTTTTCCTTTGGTGCTACAAGTAGTTTATGCAATGTTTGACTTGGTTTATGACAAACCTAAACACCGTAGGTTCTGAACAAACGTAGCACTGTTAACACAGGAAGGCCACAATAAAGGTCTTTCTGGTTAAGTTTGTTGTCGCAGAAGTTTCAATAGGTTGTGGAGATTTTTGATTTTTTAATGGCACAAGCTCGTTAAAGCTCTATCCTGTGTAATCACAACATTTAAGGACACATTTTACGTGGTTAATTTCAGTGCAGTTGCAGTGTTTAAAGGTTGAACTGTTAAATCTCGGACCGTCTAAATTATTATTCAATGACATTCGAATAATTGACTTCGGGATCGTGAGCAGAGTATTTCTTAGTTTCTAGTTGTTAATCATATCATCTATGTGAGAGTTTTTTGTACACATACCTTACTCTGCTGAAAACAAGTTCCCTTATTGAATCAATGGAAAGATGAAATTAAATAACAGACGCTGGTATGATTGTTTTTCAAGATCATTGATCATCGGTAAAAAGGTAAAGGTAAAGGGCAGCTGGTAAAGGGTATGCCCTGTATTTCACAGGTCGGAGTGCCCATCTCTCTTACGAAGCGTTTGGACCAGACTCAACAATTGTTATATTTTGGGTAATGGGTTCGACACACCTCCTTCCCTGCATTGAAGAAGGCCGGTACCCATTTGAAAAACTTGGTGGAGAGGAGCACATTAGGGTAAGTATGTTGCTCAAGAACACTACAAACGCTGCACACCAGATTTGAACGACTGTCAATGCCCGGTGACTAACAGTCGTGGACTTATCCGCTAGGCCACGCATGTCCCTAATAAGTTAATCATCGGACGGGTTCTTGAATTATCATTTCCTACAAACAAGATGAAGACATGAGGCTTTTATGGTTTTACATTCATGCAAATAAACGCTAGTCAGTTTATGTCCTTTATCTACTTAAATGCTTTTACCTATTTTGTGCAGGTTTCCTCAATATGGGATCAACAGTAGCTATAGGATCTATACCATCTTCGTTCCAAACATATCATAATGTTGTGACCAATTTCGTCACTACCGCAAGTCCCGTTGCAATCATGATTTCTGCACCAATTACACAGTTTGTACTCAATATATATGGTTGGAGAAGTTCGATGCTCCTTATAAGTTGTTTGGTGCTCAATTTTACGGCAGCTGGCGCAGTTCTAAGACCTAGTAACCCCAAACGTACCAATGGCGACCGAAACAGATATAATTACCAACTTTTGCCGACAAACAATGATGACATTGAGACTTTTAGTGATAACGCATTAAAGAAATGTATTAACTTCTCGCTTCTGCTAAACTTCCATTTTCTGGCAATTTTGTTCGAAGCTAGTGTGTCTGGATATCTGTTTAATGGTTGGATGGTGTATTTGGTCTCTATTGCACAACACAAAGGGTTGTCACCCAGTGATGCTGCAATCGTATCTACAATTAGTGGCGTAGGAGCCTTAGTAATCAGGATTGTTCTGACCTTATTACAGAGAGAGAAATCAAACTATAAGGTTTTGTTCTTGATGAGTTCGATAGCTGCTATTGCTACGTACGGAGGAATGATATTTGCAAGTTCTTTTAGGTTTCTATCTCTGCTTAGTTTCCTCCAAGGTTCGGCATTTAGTGTTATTGGTGCACAGTGCTATAACGCCGTCAACGAAACAGTCGATAAAGAAGACACAGTAGGCGGCATTGCTATCATGAATTTTTCTGCGGGTATGGGTTACATTTTAAGCGGTTATATTAGTGGTAAGTTTATCAAAATATCGACACCGCTGTTTGATCACTATTATATATAGCCATTTATAACCAACGGCATAAATATTGGTGGCGCTTTTTCTAGAAATCACGTTTCCAGATTTTTTAAGAATCTATGAACCTTAGTTTTGATATTTGCTACATGAATAAGGTAAAGGAGACCAGAACAAATTTTATACATGCTAAATTCACACATAAATATTAAATTTATGCAGTATGCATGTAATTAATTTCCAAAAATGAATAGGTCCATCAATAATGAAATATATTAAAATATGGCCTAAAACTTATGTATTTTGATCTAACATTAGAATTTTTTGAGTTAAAAGGTGAAATTAAATTATGAAAACAAGTATAACAGTTATACTCCTTATTCTAGAACTAATTTAAACACTTTTAATGTCCTGAACTTATTGTAACAGTGCATTTTTATATAAAAAATTATTTAAAAAAAGCCACCAAACAGCGGTGTCGCTTTATTTTAGACATACTCAGCATAAGTTTAATATTAATAATTGTTTAACGAATTTGAAGCTCAGCTTTTTTTTGTTGTTGTTGTAAAATGTGCATAATAATGGTATTTTAGCTACAGTTCAGGCCTATTGTGTGGTCTATTTATATTTACCAAACATTTAGACGAAGCAATTTTACGATTTTGTAAATCGGCTACCAACAATTACGAATTCTAATGCTTAACTTCTGTGAATATTCATTTTGTAATCTCCATATACTTACACATCAAGGAATAAACCAGGTCTGCTTCTGATGATTGAAATCACCAAAACATTTTAGGCACTTAAAAATCGTTTCAAAAATATACTTTATTTGATCGAGAATCATAACCGAATTACTTCTAAACATTCAAATCTTACTTTTCAGAACATCTCTGTGCTAGAAAATGATGCCAGTTCCACGTATATTGCGCAGTGAACACAATAGACCACGCTCAGTATCACTGAAAATGCATCATAACTTGCGTCAACGGAAACCGAGTTAGGGAACGCTTCAAAACTCAACCAGCGGTTGAGCTAAGGAACCGGCGGTTCTGGCTAATTGATATTGCTCTGAACAATGATAACCGGCAAGAATCACTTGTTCCAGGCGGTCAACCGCCGGTTGAGTTTTAAAGAGTGACCTTACAAAAATGATGCCTGCTAAAGCAATTCGTTAGCGTTTTGAGTGTGAATTCATATGCGTTGAAGTTTAAGGTAACAATTATTGGAAACAGCTCTTTACACTCTGCGCTAAGTATATATGTATGAATTTAGCTAAATACAATTATTATATTGGTACTAGAGTGATTGTTCAATCAAATTCAACTAACATGTCTCTGTTACTTATTCATGTCTTTCAGGTTGGCTCTTTGATATGAACGGAACATTTACACTCTCCTTAAAGGTTCAGTGCGTTGTGTGTACTTTAATTCCCATGGCACTTTGTGTTGAATACCTCTATTTCCACGTGAACAACAAAAAATAAGCAGTTTTATAGTTATGAGCTATACTGGCTCTATCAAAATGTCAAGTTGTGTCAACTTTTTGGATTTAATTTCACTATGATAAATATAGAGAAATATTCTTTAATATTAATCTTTTATTAGAAGTTATGGCAGTATCTTGCAAATAACTTTATATTCTGAAAATTCGTCATTTAGAACTTTAACAGCAAAATTTTGCTTTGGTGGCCATTTTTGCTAAATCCTGATTTTCCGATCCAAACGAACTTTATGACGTCATAATTGCGGAACGCCATGGCTAATTTTTGTGATCTTGGTATCATCGGATAGGGGAGGACCATACTTACCTATTAATAGCAAAACCAAGTTCATAGGGGGTTCCGTTCTAAAAATTCAAGGGGGTTGCAACCCCCTTTGGTAGACGTGTTACAAAAAATAGCCTGAGTAGACGAGGGTTAACCATTTGCCTATTGATGACATTAATTGTTTGTTTCTCAATCAATTTTCAGAGAGCTTGATATTTGCAACTTGCCTGTAGTTCTTAATTTTATTGGACTCAAAGATAGTTTCTTTATGACAGAGTTTATCACTGCCTGCTTCAATGTGTTGGAAATATACCTGTATTAAAAACATGTTGATAATGTTAGTTATAACCTAACCCCACCTTAAGTGGTATCCCCTAATTATTTCCATCAAAATGACCGTAAAGGATGTAAAAGAGATTACCCAAAAGCCTGAGGTCGGTTGCTTTTGAATTTTTATGCAGCGGGGGAAAATCTTAGGAGTGGTGGTTCAACCCCCCCCCCCGGATAGACGAGGGTTAAATCCAATCTGGGAGAATCTCTCCAATCTGCCCACCTCTCAGGTCATAGCACAGAGACCGCTTTACTCAAAGTGAACAAGAACTGTCTTTAAAAAAGACAACGCCTCCGGATGGAAAAAATGTTGTTGTTTTGGAGAATGAAGTACTTGGTGTGATTTATGTCAATGGCTGGCATGTTTATAGGACGTTCATTTTATTTTTAAGGGCCATTGGACAAATTATCATTTCCAAACATTTTAAGATTTTTGCATCATTTGAAGTATTAGGGTCATTCTAATCTCATCTGTCACAAATATTATCAAAGTGTTGCCTGTTCTTGACGTTCAATTTGAATAAGTTTTGGATATGGTATGCAGCAGCCATTGATGATTACTCAAGCTCATTCAAATTCCAAGGGCAGGATCGAATAACATCTTGGTAATGTTTTTGACATCAATATGCAAAGTTTCATTGACAAATTCAAACCCTTTACACTAAAATATTTAGATATTTTTTTATAATTGTTATTGAAAAATAATGGCTATAGTTGGAATTTCTAGAATTGGCTTTTTCAGGAAAAGTTTCTGCAATCAATGATTAAAAGAGACTGTTTTACAAACAAATCTATGGCTCTTTTTTTTTCATTGTTTAGTATCAAAAGATGTGTTTGGAGAATATATAGCTTCATATCCAAAATTAACAATAAAATGAAATTCAATTTTTTGATCAAAATATTGCCGATATCTGGTAATTGACTGTTATTTTCTAACATACGAAGTGTAAATCATCCAATTTCCAAATTGCAATATGTCGCTGTAAAAAAAGTTCTTGCACTAATTTATAATTTCTTCTCTCAATTACAATAATAAATCCATAAGGATTCTCAAACTCAACAATGATTAATATCGTTTTACACTCTCTAAAGAAGGAATAAATAGTTTTTGTTTAATTTCCATTATGACATTTAGCATAGGACTATTATAATAATGTAGGCCTAGACTAGTACTACTTTGGAGTCAATTTAATTTATATTTAATTTATATGGTATATGTAAATTATTTTTCAAAAGTATTGAAGATACAAACTATTTAATGTTCTTTTGTGAAGCACTTTTAAATATCAGACAATATAATCTCAAAGTCTACGTCTTGTTTTTGATAGACAGTGTACAATAACCTCACAAAATTGATTTTTTGGTCTCATCTAAAAGCTGAGATTTTAAGCTTTAAAATGACACCTTGATTTTGGTTATTGGATGTTCGGTTGCGAAGTTACCCAAATTTGTAAAAGACATCGGGCTGATTCGGAAAGCTATAGTTCTGAGAAAATCGAGATTAAAGTTTTTGTACTTTTGAATGGAGAGAGGATTTTTAGCTTGGTTTTTAATACATTTTTCTTATGTTTTGGATGTTGGAACCTGATTCATATGATAGAATACACTTCAATGATAACCTGTCTGATGAATTTAGAAATTCGACCTTGGACGTGATTTTTTACTATGCTTAGCTTTAATGGCCCGTATCTCGTAATGTACTATGCCGGTATTAAGGTACCTTTCGATATGACGATCCACATATGTACAATGCTCTGTATAATTATGTAAATCTGTATATGGAGAGCTTGATTCCAAAACCTCTTACGTCCATTTTTATGGAATTTGAGTTTGAACCTGAAACATATAGTGCTTGACCATACCTACCAAGCAATGATAACGATTTGTTGCAAAACCACCCATAATCTGTTGAAAATGTCAATCAAAAATTGACTTTGTTTCCAAAACCTCTTACATCCAAAATAGTTTTGTGACAAAACCTCTTATGTCCATGCCTGTTGTTGTTATTGGACCATAACTAATGAATCGTTTGGGGAACCACAATTATCATTTCCCGCAACATTTGAATTAGACAAGTACTGCATGTAACTACATACTTGACAGCATGCATTGTGCTTTTATAATGTATCCAATACACTGGTCAATTTGTACCCCCTGATCTTGGCACACCGCATTTCGTCATCGTGGAGATAGCAGTAATATACCCTGTTCGCATAACTAATGAATCATTTGATTGGGGTGGGGTGAAAACGGGGTGGGGGATGGGGAGGGTTCGTATATCAGCAAGATTCATAAGCGAAATGTATGAAGGAGAACTTACAAATCATGCTGAAACCGTTAAATTGCATTGTTTTATAAGCAAGTAAGGAAAGGAAACCGTATGTGATGGGGTGTGGGGGAGGGGGTAACGGAGGAGGAGAGGGAGGGGAAGGGATATGACATAGAACCCTTTGCCAAGTTATTTACAACCTATCATAAGCCTGTGAACATGCCGCAATTTGCATTGCATTTTGTGCACTTTCTGGACGGTTTTAGTTGAGCATACCTTTAAATGGTGGGGATGGGGTGGGTGGGCGGTGGAAAGGGTGGGTTTGTGGCTTTAAAGGTGTAACTACATAGATATGAATGTTTTAGTTAATAAATTACATCATTTTACACTGAAAATATGATCTTAATTTCTGAAATTGATTTATTTTGTTTGTTGTGCATTGATTAATTATTGAGTTTGGTGACAAAACCTCTTACATCCATTTTTTTGAAATATTGTAAGCAGTTTAAAAAATAATTGTCATTAGTCTGATTTCTGTAAACATAATATTGTAAACAAGTACATCATTATACTTAATTTGAATGCAAACTTGATTCAAAATAACAACGTACAAATGTCATAATAAACTTTCCTTGTCTTCTCAGTTTAACAAAAATGGATGTAAGAGGTTTTGGAAACAAGCTCTTCATATATAAGTTTTGTTGTTTTGTTCTTTATTTGTTTTGAATGCACCATCGGATAGATGAGTGCAATGTGACCTTCATATTCATTGCTTTAAGTTTTTCTATGAACAGGCAAGTCTATTATTAACACAGGTGTGCTAGTTGTTGTAACTTTCATAGTTTAAATATCAAATCAATAAATTGACTTAACATAGCAAGTTAAATCAATATTACATAAAATATTAGCTTACAAAATTTATATCATTTAAAGCACAGAAAACGTCATCATGCAAAACTTACTGAACTAACATATACCTATTAACATATGCTGATGTCGCCCCGCCTTTTGATACCAAGTAAAAGGCAGTACGTTGTCGCTGGTTGCAGTTAATACCGTAAAATGGGATTTATTTCGTACGAATAAAAACTGAAACTACTTGATGTCGGGTACCAAACTGGCCATTCACCCGGGAAACATATGTATCTGACCAGGGGCGTCGGAACCGTGTGGGCCATGTGGGCTTTGGCCGCACCACTTTTCAGCCAGAAAAAGAAAAAATAAATAAATGTAATTTAGTTTGATGCATTTTACTATAGTCCCAGCATTAATAACCACAACACAGCACTGAACAAAGTCGTTTTTACTATTGTTGTATTCTTTGGCTTAGTTGTTTCCTTATTTTTGATAACTAAAGGGTCAAAGGCCGCACCACTTTTACGAAGGGCCGCACCACTTTTATTTTCCTTCCGACGCCCCTGTATCTGACCTATTACCTTTATATTTGTTGTTCACAAAGTACATATATACGCTGGCACTTATTATTTTGTAAACTGTATATTTCTTATTCTGAAAGTTCAACTACTATGATTTCAGATATATTTACAGATTGATTCTGTTACGTTGATCAAATATATTGGACGCAAATATACAGATGATATCATAACAGTAACAATTTTCATACTACAAATTATTTTTTCATTGTGTAACTGAAGTGTCAGCTAAATTAAAGTTTGTCGCTAGGGAAACTGGGAATCAATATGAACAACTAAATATATTTGTTGTTCTCAAAATATGTACATGTACGCTGAAACTTATTATTTTGTGAACTATTATATTAGGGCCTACTTTACTCTAAAAGTTTAGGTGATATGAATTCAAATGTAATTAAGTTCGGTTTAACCATATTTTGATGCCAATTTACAGATATTAAGACAGTGAAAATTTTCGTACTACAAATATTTTTATTTCGTTGTTTAACCGAATATTCTCACTGAAGCGTGAGGTGTTTATGCTCTTCATATGAACTAAATTGATTTGCAATCGTTTTCTTTGCAGGCCTATTTGGAATTTTTAAATGCCCATATAAATTTCTTTTTGACAACTCTTTACCATTATAATTTTTGTTAATGTATTCTCATAACTTTATATCCAAATAGCATGAATATTAGATTAATTATATATTTCATTACACCCCTATAAACACAATGCTATTGCCCAGTTTCAACCCCTATTTCTATAAATGGTATAAGCCATATTCGTTTTTATACATAAACATTTCTTTTGTTCAACCATGTGGTTTCAAATGAAGTTCCGGTACCGGGAAGTGCCAGTATATGGCACATAATATCGTCCCGATTACAACCCGATTAGCCTCTGAAGAACATAGATTCCAGCGTAGCGCCATCAGCCGATTTATCCCGATTAGCCTGGTGATTAAGCAATTGTTTCAGATCAATTGCAAAAGTATGAAAGTAAACATAATAATGAATTCTTGCGCTTAATTTCCAAGTGGAACGGATAG